>JAFBJS010005704.1:123309-156370 GCA_016785265.1 Paraplagusia blochii | reverse complement strand
ACAATACAAAAGCACTCTCTTGTTTATTGCTTGTTAATCACTTACATTTTCATACTGCCCGAAAATAATGAAGTATTTGGTTTATGAAAAAGAAAAAAACATTGCATCTTTCTGTCCTTCATCTGCCATAAGAAAGCAACAACACATTAAAGGGACAGACACTATCAAATAACAGAGGAGAAGTCAACTTTTATTGATTAGAAAACACCTTGCGTTGGCCATGTGTTTATAATGCCAAATAATTTTGTATGAATAAGTTAGTTTTTACACTTTAAGAAGTACATGTAAATACATATTAATCATATACATAATAAATATTTATTCATATTTCTTGAAAGAATGTGAAAAATAGCTTGAACATGAAGTATGTGTTTATTTGGTTTTTTTTTTATTTTTCAAAATTCATCAAGCGATCGATCCAACACCTAATGGGTCAATCTTTTTACCAATTGTAAACTTACCAATTACAGTAATCGAAATCTGGCTTTTCGTCGCAACAGACAAAGAGGGGTGGACATTAAAATGAAAAGCAAAAAAATCAAATTTTTGACACATTATTATTTTCTTCCAGTTCAAATTCCAGTTATATTTATTCCAGTGGGCTCATCATCCACAGGAAGGCTCACATTACGGAGCAGTGTGATTTGGGTTGCAGTCGTGGAGAATAGTGTTTTTTTTACAGTTTTGAGGAAACGAAAAATGTTTTTTTCTTGATTTGATTATGACATTGCACCCTCCTACAGATTGGTTTAACTCATTAAGAAATAGTGCCAGAACTATGACATGGTCTTATTGACTTAAATCAGAAATTGTTCATGGTTATTGTTAAAAACAATAATCATAAAAAATTTTGGATCTGTGGCCCATTGCTGGTTCAGCTGTCTTTCTTTTATTTTGAGGTGAGAGTGGAGTGATGATTAAATTCAGGTTTCATAGCATCTATCTTATCAGTGGCATGAAAATACTTCCCAAAGGGAAAAGACAGAGGAAGTATGTGTTTATATTGTGTGCACACACACACACACACACACACACACTCTCACACACACACACACACACACACACACACTCAGTTCCTTGGTTAGTGTGATTTTATTTCAAAGCCACTTAAAAATTAGATAAACACTGTTGCATTTTCCTCTGTGTACAGTAATGATTTAATGACCTGTAAACAGTCATGAAGTCAAACATGTATCACAATACTGTAACACACAAATTTTCCCTTTTTTTCCGCCCTTTCCCCCGGTGGATGTGCCGCAGGAGGCAGAAAGAGCGATACAGTGTCTAAACGGGAAGCTGGCCTTGTCCAAGAAGCTGGTTGTACGTTGGGCACATGCACAGGTGAGGGTGAGTGTCACACTCTACTACCACAACTAGGAAAACAGAAGAAATTAGAACACAGTCTACGCAAATTCTTTTTTTTCGGGAAGTCATTTTCTGTCCTTTTTTTGGTTTTCTGAACATTATATCATTATTGGCTCTGTGATGCTGAGCTTTGCATGGTCTTTTAGCTCACCTAACCCTAGATGATTATTTCTATTCTTCTGTTTGGCTAAGTTTTATTTTCTGGTTTTTAGTCGTTCTTGTTATTGTAACACAATTTCTAAGAAAATCCATTTTCTCCCATTTACTCACTAATTTGACTTCCCTTAAATAATATCTTGCTTTACTTTTACTTACTTTTTTCTTAACTTATATAACTTTACATTTTTACATACATACGTACATAAATGTGCTGATCTTTTTTTTTGTCTAACTTTATTGTCAATACCCTCTGTTTTTACACTCCCAACTTGCACATGTCTAATATCCTGCCCTTGTATTCAAAGATAGAGTTGCACTTAACTGCAACTTTGCAGAAACATAATCAAATATACATCTGTTTACTAAGACCAAATACCTCTTTCAGATCTTGAGAGAACTAAACTTTAGAGAATGGTTATAGTTTTTGATAATTATTATTATCATTTTATTTTTCTGCCCCTTAAGATAACAGTTGGCTCCCTGCAAAAGTCATGCCTGTCTCTTAACAATGGACGACCCACTGGCATGGGCGAAGGGATATCCTGTATAGAGATGAATCACGGCCGACACGCACACATACGCATACTATAGTAAAGAGAGGTCAAGGTCAGCACCGTGCCGCCTCGGAGGACGGACGATGGGATAAATCTGCTCACATGTTGGCTCGGCTCGACACAGACAGTAGCTCAAAGACTAAGGATGTTTAAAATGTTCCATTATATCCAGGCTGTTTGAGTCACCGTGTGACTCAGACACAAATATATTCCTCTTGGATTTATTATGAAAGCATGGATGGATGGATGGAGCAGAGATACAATTTATTTATCTTTATTTGTTGAAGAGGGACAGTGTACATTAATGGACCTTATATAACAAATCTGAATGCTTCCAATTGTAGCCATTTAGTCTCATTTCCATTGGTTGTCCCTGTGCACCTTGTGTCAAAATAGCAAGACAGACATGGAGAAAAAGGCCGACATGCAATAGTTAAACAAATGACATACAATAGTTTTGCGTGGGGACTTTAGGGGGACTTTAAGAAAGTATAGTTGACAAAACAAGCAGTGACTGGGCCCCTGTCCTTATAGACCCTCACATCGGCCGAAGAAAAACTTCCCAAAACCCTAGTGTGGAAAAAAACGGAAGAAATCTCAGGGTGATAAGGAGAGGAGGACATCCTAGCCATGGAGAGACTTCATTAGAATGAAGCCGATAGATGGATAAACCAGTGGCCTCAAACTCAAATAAGTTGAGGTCCACTGTCATTTTATCAAAGGGCCAAATTAGCAATAAATGTTCAATACAGAAGAATAAATGGTAAAAATTATTAAAAAAAAAATCAGTTTTCCAACTGTAATACAACTCTTCAGACAAGTCTTGTAATACCCACATTCATCCACAGCAGTGTCTACCACTGAGTGCATCCAACAAAACATTCTTTTACTACACAAGCATTGGCTTGTGTAGTAAATCTTGTGGGCCCCGCTTACATTCAACTTTCACATCTAGGTGGGCTACATGAAATATAGTTCTATAGGCCACGAAAGGCCAACGGGCCGCAAGTTTGAGACCCTTGGGATAGATAGATGGATGGTTAAATGAATGGATATGGATGGATGAATGGATATATAGATGTATCTATACATCTATTGAACAATTTACATATCCCAGCTATATGCAAATGTTTAAAAATCTCTTATTTTGAAAGTCCCACAGACCACAAATGGCCCCCGGGCCGCAAGTTTGAGACCCTTGGAATAGATGGTTCGTTAAATTAATGGATATGGATGGATATATAGATGCATCTATACATCTATTCAACAATTTACATATAGAATAGAATAGAATTCAACTTTATTGTCATTGCACATGTCACAAGAGTACAGAGCAACAAAAAATGCAGTTTGGACTCATCCCAAAGTGTTTAGCAATAAATTACCATGTATAGAGGAGATATATACATGAATAATGGTTATGTACAGTATGGTAGTAGAATGTACAGGCTAAGAAGATAAAAGGTTATGAACAGGTTAAATATATTGATATATACAGATTATTATTGTGAGTGAAAATGTACAAGCTATTAACATGTTATGCATATGAAATTAAATATTAATTAAATATTATCCCAGCTATATGCAAATTATTGAACAAAATTTTTTAAAATCTCTTATTTTGAAAGTCTCCCTGTTAAAAGAAGTTTGTTTTTTGTTTTTATTTTAGACAATTAATTTGCTTGGTTTGAAATATATATATATATAATATATGACCACAGGAAAATGTGGGTCCCAGAGTGAGAACCACTGGTCCAGATGATAGACCATATTAATGCAGTAGTATTTGTTTACATAGTAGTATTATTGGTAGTATTATTTGTTTACATAGCTAATATTGTAAATATTTTTTAAGTGATCAAGGTAAGAAACTATGCTGCATTGACAATATAAAATGCTTTGTAGTCTTCCACAGGCCAGAAAAAAATTAGTTGGCATTTGGTCCCCGGGCCTTGAGTTGGACACATATGCTATAGGCCAAGGATATTTAACAGAAGAATACAAAATACCATTTTTTAAAGACCTGTGATGATAGTATCCTAAATACCCGAGTACAGCTGAGGATTCTTTCATAATAAAGTCATTCAGGACATCTGTACGCATTCCAACCTTGTGGTGTTAGAAATAGGTGGAAGGGAAGGGTCCTGGCTGCAGGATTGCTCATTGTTTCAGAGCTATTCTGGGCTGTAAGTGTTATTTATTTCCTGGGACAGATTGCAGGATCAAGTTTTTATTTTTGGTCATGTATGTACTGTGTGTATCCTCGTGTACCTGTAGCTCCAGCAGCTGTGGCGCTCGCAGGAGACCAAGCCCAGTTGTGTCTGACTCTCCTGTGTGACTCTTGTTTTGTTTTGTCTTCTCTTCTCTGCAGGTTTGAAGATTTCTGGTTTGTTGGCTGGTTGCGATGTTTGGATGGTGGTTTTGAGAGGAATGAGTGCGGACGTTGGTTGTTGCTCCTCAGCTGCAACTCTTTTCTCCTCCCGTCATGACTTTAGGCCCTGGGAGCTGGAAACACACACACACACACACACACTCACACACACACACACACAGTCCTGTTTGGTTTCTGTCTGTTTGACCAGACACAAACAAAATCAGTGCAACAGTTCAGTTTGTTTCAGCTCCTTTGGAGGGAGCTGGAGCTGCTGTCAGTCTCTGTTACAACCTCTCAGGGATTTAAGTGTCTGGCTGACATGTTTCCAGCTCCTCCTCTACCCACTTCTCCTTCTGCTTTGGTCCTGTTTCTGGACCAGAGGTGCAGGAACAGTGGGTCTGAGCCGCATCCAACTACAGCTGTCACTGAAGTCCAATTCATTGTGACATACGAGGTAATGAGGTATAAGTCGGGATTCTGGCCAGATGGAACATTTCTTTCTGCTCTGACTTTTATTCAGATGTCTGATAGAAAAAAAAAAAGGTTGGAAAAAATATTTTTACTTTTTTTTTTTCATCTGCCTTTTCTCTGTCTTCATGAATCGAAAAATACACTGTGATTTCGTTTTTTTTTTTTCCTTTTCCACTGTCCAGACCTCGAACGATACATTCTTTAACTTGTTTGGGTTAGAATTTTAAGCAGAAAGTTCACATTTTTATGAATCTTAATTTTTTCCTAAAATTGTTACCTTGTAATGTGTTTAAAGGCAAATTTATTTCACTGTAACGCCAGATAAGCATTTGTCAAACAAAACTAAAGAAAACAAGTACAAAACCATGATGAGTTATATGCTTAGAAATGTATCAGGTAGTTGTCATTCTGCCAGAGAAAAGTAACAAAAATATTAGCGTTTACCTTTGCGTTGCATCTTGCATTTTTCTGTCATTTTTTCTGTTGTTTTTCCTGTAACACTTTATCTCTATTTATTTACTTTTCATCCCTGTTTACTCTGTCTACCTGTGCGTCCATCACCATTTTTTTCTCTGCCTGTTTATTTGTTTGTCTAAAATGTGGTTGTTTTCATCACCTTCAGAGGTTTGAAACTTTCCGTAATGAAAAGCCGATGCCCTCCAGTCTGGAGCCATCCAGCAGCGGCGCCACAGTGGAAGGGTCCATAACTGCCAATCACCTCAGGTTGGTTTTGGAGACACATTTATCTTCTCACTCTTTAACAGACAATTTGTTATAATTTTGTCACAATAACTTATTTTTATTTTTTTTATCATAACACTTTATTATTGTTATGATAGCATTATTATAATAGTATATTCAAAAGTATTATGGGTAATTATTATGTTTTTACTATTGCACAATTTGATTATTTTTAAGTAGAATTATTTTGGCAAATTTTGTATTATTTTTATATATACATATGTCTCAATGTTTCACAATGTTACACAATTGTTATTTTATAAATAATTTCAAAACTGAATGATGAACTAGGACTAATTTACAAAAGGTTATTTCTGCGTTTTTTGGACTTAAATTATATGACACTATGACAGTAAAATGACACTTGTTTAAGTTATGGTGGTTGTTTTAATCATATTTTTAAATTTAAATAATTTTTAAAAATATATGAATTTTTTTAATGCAAATTTAAGTAACTTCACAAGGCCTCGCAACTCCAAAGAATGATTTTTACCTTATCCAGTTATTTATTAATCTGATGGCCTCATGGGCCATGGATCTGATGGGCCATATTTGCCACATGAGCCCCGAGTTTAACATACGTGTCCTATCCTTCAGCTAAAAACACTGTACTGTTGACCAGTTGAACCTAAAGGCCCATGCAGATGCTACCTCTAGATTCCTCTGGTACCTGAACTCACCGTCACAGCATGACCTGCTGCCACCTTCACATGTTCTCCCCTGTGTGCATGTTGGCTCCCAGTCTGTGTCAGGAGACCCTCACTGCTCAGACCACAGTGCCTCAGTTCAAGCAGAGTTCATCCGGACACATATTCACTCTGCCAAATTCTGTTTGGAGAAAAATGCTGGAAGTTCTGTCAGAGCAAATTAGGACACAATTCCATTGTTGTGGCTGCAAATGCAAAAAAAAAAAAAAAGAGAGAGAAATTTACCATATGTATACGCACTGTACAGCGAGGTCCAGTCACATGGAGCGGCGTCTGGTCGGTTAAAGGCCTCTGGTATTCACGGTGACAGCTTTTACAAAACCGATTCCAGCGTCTCTGGCAGAGAAGTAGCTTCTCGGAGAGAAAATCCGAACACTTTGATTCTAGTGTAAACATCACACTGACACACAAGAGGGAAATGGAGACACTCTCCTCTGACATTTTTTTCCTTCCAGTGTTCCAACTCGATGGTTTACATGCACACTTGTTCCCTCAGCGGCTCGTACACTTTGAGACCTTTCTCCTCAGCTGCCTCTTCAACCTGTTCCCCCCTTTAAATAATGACTTTCATGCTGCAGAACTTGTAACATCTTCTCTGTCCTCCCTCCTCCTCCCCTCACAATACTTGGGAGAGCTCTTCTCTCCCTCTTCAGCCTGAGCACTGATCTGTCCATCAACCGTCCTATCTCTCACCATTTAGCAGCAACACTAGCCTCACCACTTCTGATATTTATTTATGTATGTATGTTTTTTTTCTCCTTTTTCCTCTCTTCAGCACGAGCGCAAAAATTCGTGCCATTGAGGCCAAGCTGCAGATGATGGAGGAGAATCCAGACGAAGAATTCTCGGGTCCATCGGCTTACGTTTACAACAAACCACCAGAGAGGAAGCGATGGGAGCCGTACTCCAAATCACACCACAGCAACCAAAGCAGACCCTTCAGGAAGTTCAGGAGATGACAGCACCTTCCTGCTCACCCTGGAGAACCACCACCATCATCCCTACTACACTCAGTGATTCCAAATACTCAACAAGTATCCATGTTGGAATAAAGTATTTTTGAATTTTCTTCTGGAAGTCGTCACAAAGCGCAACCTTTTTTTCTAAATAACAGCATCGTGACCTGTTATTCTGCTTCTACGTGACGGCTGTGCATCAGACTCTTTTCCCCAGAATTTCATAGAATATTTTATAATTATTATTATTTTTCTGATTTCTTCAGCCTTCAGATCTTATTATTTCAGAAAAAAAACAAAATTGTACAGTTAAGGGACAGACCTCAGTAATTGCGTTAAGTCAAGACGTAAGTGGAAAGTCATCCAGGATTTGTGGGTGGATTCAGGAGTCACTCAAAAAAAAAAATTGTGCAAGTTTCTATATTTTGTGTTAACTTTTTAAATGTTACTTTTTCGGTGTTTGGCATTTGTTTTTGCTGCATACCTTATTTTTCATTTTAAATAAAGCCACACAGTTATGTATGTGTGTGTTTCATTCTAACAGCATGAAGTTTTGGGCTTTGGAATCTCAGTGGAATTTATAAAAGTTAAAGTCTGTGTTTTCCTATGGTTTTTAGGTTGTGTTAATAATGAAAAGTCACCACCGAGTTTCCAGGTTTCAAGTCAAGTGTCTGAGTCACAAGAGAAGAAGTAAAACCTGTGTCAAGTTTCCATGGTTTAAAGTCCAAGTCAGTTAATAAGCTCCTGAGGCTTTGGAGTGTCATTCAAAGTGAGCAGGGCTTGGGTCCAAACTGTGTTCTGGTCTGGAAAACCACTGCTCCCGTCCCATGACTGTAAACCTTCAAAATGTCGCTTTTATAAGCAGTGATCCATACTGCTGCTTCTACATTCACCAAGCCTTCTGGTGGCAGGCAGGAGAACTGCGCCATCACCCGCCTACACCCTTACTCCACTGTCGCACAGTCGAACACAGAAAAACCCAACAAAACCAACACTTTTAGCTCTGAAATTTCTTGAATTGTACAACCAAACAATACTCTAAAACAGGTGTCCCAAACTTGTGGCCCGTGGGCCATTTGCAGCGCGTGGAACGATATTTTGCGGCCCCCATCTTGATGTGAAAATTTCATTTATATTAAAGTTTTTACAGATTTGTTCTTTATGATAAATCCTGTAGTACTTGAAACCCTGATCCACAGACTATTTCTGGTTCAGTGTTGTATTACACAGAATCTGGGAAACTGATTTTATCATTTTTTACACTGAAAGCTGATGCAGCCCTTGACTGTGTGGGTGGTGGCCCTCAACTTATTAGAGTTTGAGACCTCTTCTTCAAAATATATGTTTGAATATAGTATTTTGGGGAATTTTCATTACTTCTGTGATATGTTATAGTCAACAACTCATAAAATAAGCAGACAGGATCCTTTTAAGTTACATTGTTGTTAAGCCTCTGTTAAGCCTATTCCCATGAGGTAAATATCTCCACTCATGAAAATAGAGAAAATATAGTCGGATTGAAACATTACTGACAAACACATTATCATAATGGACTTATACCCCGTAAGGGCTGGTCATAAAAGACAATAGATGTAACTACTCTATAATGCATTAAAACATGTCACTGCGGTTTATTGTTATTTATTAAGTCACAAATGTTCTTCATTGCTGTGTAATAAAAACATTTTTAATTCATCTGGAAAAGAAACTCTGCAGTATTGACCATATAAAATGCTTTTTTATAAATATTTCATGTAAATATTCTCTATTTTTTTTGCCTTGGTGAGATAATACTGTCCTTGTGACCCAGTAACGAAAAACAGATAAAGATTGATGAATGGACAGATAAATATGTTTTACTTATATTGTTTATTTCAGAAAAACCTGGTTGCTTTTGTGAGTGTAGTGTGGGACTAATGTAAAAAATTCTGTTTAGGTTTGAAACAAAACCCTTTCCATAACGGTGGTGGTTTGCTAGAGGATTAATGAAGGAATCATTAATATCTTAATAAAAAGTTGAAAATACAGGAAATATAAATGACGAGGAAGCAAACATCTAGAGCACTCTTGGAATTTCACAAATGGATGATTTATTATTATTAATAGATCAAGTTCATACACATATCCCACATTCACTAGTTGTATTTGTCTAATTGGACATCACAATTTTGATAAAAGATTGAACTTAATTTTATTTTAAATATTCTCCCTAAAAAGACAGGATTTAAAATGATTGTGTATGCAATCATTGGTTTAAACTGACAATACAGGCTATAAAGTTAAAGAAATACACTCAGTCAGCATTGAAGCAAAGGTTGCAAGAATAAAACGCTTTCGCAGGTCCAGACTCAGTTTAACCATCTGCCTTGGAAAAGAGTGAAAGAGAAATAGTGGGGAGATAGCAGAGGGGGAACAAAAAAAAGGAAAAAGGAAGAAATAGAGAACAGGAGTAGACACACGATACCAGTACTATAGCTAATAATGTCTAAATCCATCAATATAAACGGTGTGGATCTAGGTCTTGCACTTTCAGTGGAAGCTATGATGGGAATGATATATATATATATATACATATTGTCCCTTTTTTAGGGGGTCCACAGCAACTCAACATTTTCCATCTCACCTCTGTCCTCTGTATCTAACTTCTATTACTACCAATATATCCACAGTCCCTTCTCGTCCAAACCATCTCAATCTGGATTCTTTAGCTTTTTCTCCAAGCCTTCCTGTTTGTGTTGTCCCTCTAATCACCTCATTCATGATCCTGTCCATCCTTGTCTCTCCTAAAAAAGAATCTCAGCATCTTTAACTCCTTCTGTCTTCTGTCTTTTGATAGTGTCTCTAATCCATACATCATGATTGGTCTTACAACCAACCACAATTCTTCATGTATTACAGCAAATGTATTTATATATATATACATATATATATACACATATATGTATGTATATATTTTTATATATATATACATATATACGTACATATATGTATATATATATATACATATATATATATATATATATATATATATGCATATGCATTTAGCAGACATTTTATACAGAGCAACCTACAGAGTGGGGTTTAACATCATTAAACATTTTGTTCCTCTGGATTCAACCATTGACAATGACAAAGGTGAAGGAGCACTGCGAAGTAGAGAAGTACAAATGTGTTGGCTCTGAATTTGTTTTATAATTCCTGCATCACTGACCTCCAGACGTGGTGAGACATATCATCAGTAACATTACAGAATTCATTTATTTCAGATTTACACAGATAAACTGAGTTATTGGGCTGCCATAGGCGTAGACCGCTGGGGGATTGCCAATCATATTTTTCTGTGAAATAAATACATAGAGAAATGACGTCTCACAAATTCTGGAGTTCTGTGATACATTCAGGAGATTCGTTTATCTGGGTTATCCCAGTTAATAGGAATAGGAAGGGGATTAGATCTTACTTCAATACAGACGTCTTCTGAACACATACGGACAGCTGGCTCCTGAGGTTTGGATTTTGTTTTGTTTCATCCTTATTTAAAATAAATGAAAAAAGATACCTAGACAATACCAAGCAGGTGTGATATTGAAACATTTTTATTGCATTACTTTTGCAGAATTAAACAGTTTAAAGCATAGCATCAATTTTCTTTTCAAGTACACAGTTTAAATATAAAAATAAAATGATTAAACAGGAAGCACATGTTTGATCTGACAGGATAAAGGTTGGTTCTATCATAGGGTGATATGATTTAATTTTAACTACGGTAGAAACAATTCACTGTCAAAGTCAAGTCACTTTTAAGGCAAAAAGAAAAGCTCCGTAATTCCCTAATAATGAAATCCGTTAGTATGAATGTGATTTTATTGTATACCATGGTTTGTAGTAAAAAAGTATTAAAAATAAAAACAGGAGGAAAAAAATAGATTGTTAAACAGGTGATGTATTTAGAGTCGGAAAATTTAGACTCCCCTGGTTTTACAGATGATTATAGAATCGTTGATACAGAGACGGTGTGTGGCCTCAGACAGCCTGGGATCATCACTCTTTTATCGCATCAAGAGCAAAATTAACCCCGGCCTTTGGAACGGCACTTGGAGTTCTCTAAACATTATTTTATTTTATTTTTTTTAGTTTTCTACTCAGGGAAATATGACATTTAAACATTTATATGCAGAGTGTTTGCATGAAGTTTAAATTATGATGCAAATATTTATATTATTTTTATTATATAATAAAAAATGCTGATTAGTAACGAATTCATTACATTATTCCCCAGGAATAATACACAACACAATATATAACAACACAATATCAATGATGTAAAAAGACAATAGAATAATAGAATGAATAGAATAATAATACAAATGATTGTATTGTAGAATTAGTATTTTGTTATTATTATTAGATTAATTCTATGCGTTTTTGTACAAAATAAATATATACGAAAATTTTATTAATTCTATTAACCAGCAGCTGTGACATACAAATATATCGAAAATCACTTGAAATGTTATATATTTGCATTTTAGTCACCGCAGTAAAAATAGATTAATAAAAGAATCACAACCGATTCGCTCTACTTGGGAATTGTGATAACAGTATTTACATTTTAATATTAAAAACCATATATTTCCGTATGTGTTTACGGACATTATGCTGCAATAAGGTGATATTTCAAGTGTCTAAATGTTTAAAACGCTTTTTAAAAAACGCATCAGGGATTTATTAGTAAAAAACTCATGTTTGCATTAAAAAATATCGAAAATACACATGAAATAAGCTTTAAAAAAACTCTTCAGAGCTTTGGTGTCTTCAACAACCCGGGAATTGGATATAAAAAAAAGTCCAGCTAAATAGGAGAACGCACGAAGTCTGCAATAATGAGAATTAAAAAAAAAAATCACGTCAACGTTTGTTGTTATTTGCGGAAAGAATCAGCGTTTCCCCAGTAGCAAATAAATGGCAAAAGCCAAATAGACGACAACTCACACAGACGGACGCAGCCGCAGAGTTTGTGTGATAACTGCTGCAGACTCCGTCCACCCTTCTTCTCAACACTCGTTCCCTCTCCTCCCCCCTACTCCAACTCTAACTATAAGTCGGGCCCGCGCTGAGCGGCACACACGAACTTCCACTGCTGCACAGCACAGCCACGCAGCACAGCTTCTTCCTCAGTGACGTGCTGCGCCCAGGTCCTGCAGATCCGTGTCCACGAACCCTCTGGAGTGAAAAGCTGCCAACACTTCCACTGAATTCACTTCCTGTAGTTGGAGGCTTACCCAGAAGGAGAAGGAGAAAAGAGGAGGAGAGAGGGAGAGCCGAGAGAGAGGGATCTGTCCGGGGCTCAGTGAAGGAGCTGCTCCTCGTCTTCTGCGCCATTACGCACAGCATCGTTTCTTTCCTTAAAAAAACATTTATTGTAGGAAACATACATATTTATATCGTGATAAAGAGAAGAAGAAGACGTCCCGGTGCCTGAGTAACCTCCGAGTCCATGCAAGTCACGGATGCTACTGGTTTTGACGCGCATCGCCGACCGGTCCTGTGGTTGAACGCACGGAGTTTGGAGACGCTGCGCTCTGGTCCCGTCTTTGCTGCCGTGAGACTCCACACCACGGAGGTTGATGTACTGGAAAAATGAAGTTTTGTCCCCTCTGTCAGAGGGAAACAAGATTCTTTCCGACGGAATTCCCACCAAGCAGGTAGTAACCGCAGTGGCACATTTGTGCGTAAAAACAAAGAAACAAAACAAAAAAAAAAATGAACGCACGAGATTGTCTTTTAGACATTTTCACGGCCGTGACGTACCCACGTTGATTTTTTTAAGTGCCAGGGCATCTTTCTGCGCCTTTTGTCGGTTGTTGTCCGTCTGTGATGTCACTCGGCTGCACCGCAGCCGCGCGTCTCCCTCTCCTGGTTTTATCCAAATTGCGTGATTTTTTTTTTCTACAGTCCGCCATCCTTCGCGGTGCTGCCAGCTGTCTGAAGAAAGAATTAGATTTTAATTACAGCCATTTAAAAAATCAAATTTGCAATTCTCCGTTGGGCCCAGTGACCCGGTGCCTGTGCCTGATTGACAGATGAAATTGACACCCAGACTGCCTCTTATCCACTGCGTTACAAGCTATTTGTAATTACAGGTAGTCTCCCTCCCGTCTCCCCCGTCCCACACACAGAGACATTAACACACACACACACACACTCACACATACACACACACCTCCTCCACTCTCGTGTTCTGGATTGCGGAGAAAATACTATTATTCTGAGAGGCGCACGGTTCAAGGGCAGGGCCGAGAAGGGAAGAAAATCATTCCAAATTGGAACAGCTTCATTAAATGGTGGATTTTTTTGTTGTCAATGGGGGGGCGCTGGGGGGGCTTTTAACATTTTAACCGCGGCTTCTATTGTCAGAGAACGACTTTATATATGAGCAGCCGCAGGAGGAGGAGAGAAGAGAAGGAGGCAGAGGGAAGAAGCTGATTCCCTGGGTCGGGAAGAGGATCTGTCAGGCGGATAATAGTGATGATGAGGATCGCTGTCTTGTAGGTGATCTGCGCCGAGCATCAGAGCATCTCGCCGGGAGCCTCCCGCTGCAGTGTGGAGTCCAAGTCCGCGCCAATGGTGAGAGATGTGAATGTTTTCTCTAGAGTTCTTCTGTGTTGACCCGTCCGTGCGTCTTCTAAGCGCCGGGCCGTGCGTCGGGGATAGGGTGGAACCATGAGCGGAACACACATGGATGTAGTGAGAGGGTCACACCGACTTTTCTGTTGCAGTCTCACTCGGACGCAGAGTCCCAGAGGTCCAACATGGAGCGAGAGGACACCCGCTCGGCCCCCAGCACTCCGTCCACTCCCTCCGTGTGCTCTCCGACCTCCACCACCAGCTCCGTGCAGTCCACCGGCAAGAACGTGTGCGCCAGCTGTGGCCTGGAGATCCTGGACAGATATTTACTAAAGGTAAATACTTAATAAGAAACATCTCACCAAGAACGGTTAAAACAAACCTAAACTCTGCAAATAATATTGTGTTTTTTTAGATCGAATATAGTAGAGACGAGAAGAGATTTGGCCTGGTGTCATTATTGCCCCCACAATGACAAATTAAATTATTAACCCTAACCCTTATTTATAAATAACTGTGTTACTTATACACTCAGAGTGTTTCGCTATCTTATAAAAATAATTATGACCAACCAAAGACACCGAAGTAACGACCAAACTGGAGAATTCTGGTGTCAGAGAGACACAGACACAACATCAGATATTTTGGTTTCTGTATTTTCTTTTCCTTCAGTCTCTCTCTCAGGGTGCATTGTCTTGTCGCGTGTGCTCGCGTGTTTCACACTCTCCTTCACACGGATGAGAGTGTGTGTGTTTGGCCGGAAGTGTGAAGGTCATTGGTTCATTATCTCTGTGTGACCGCAGAGACGCTGTTGCAGCAGAGACAGACACGGAGACAGAAGTGGAACATCATTTCCATGGATAGATTAAAAAAACATTTAAAAAGTTGTAATATTTTATTTTTTTAATATTATAATCTTGAGCTACTTTATATTTTATATGAATATATCTTAATGCATTAATTTAATTTAAACTGTATTTTTAGATCAGAAAAAAACACACCTTAATTTAAAGCGTAATTCGTTACTGTATTTTCCCTGTACATTTAACACACGCTTCAGTACATAGGTTAAAATACATATGTCTATATGTAGAATTATGATTGCCTCTATGACGTGTGCTACTGCTATAAAATATTTTATAAATAACCACTGGTTAAAAATATTTTAAAGAAAATAAATATAATTAAGTAATAAGAAATTCACGCTGAACAACAAGGCAGAAAAAGAGTACATTGAACTTTTTTATGTACTCTACTTATGAAGATTTTAAAACTAAATAGTCTGAATAATTTTTTTTTTTTTGTAAAATAAAGTTAAAATCCATTTCCATCTTATTCACTTGTGTTTGCGCCATTTCCGCAGAAAGTTCTTTTATTCTATAGCATTATTTTTTTAAATTACCAACGTATTGTCCTCCCACTCTGATAAAAACAAACAAAAACAAACACACAAACTACTCGAATAATAATATCTACTTTGTCGAACTACAGTACAGTTGTGGGTGGAAAAATAAGTCCCACAAAACATTTTAGTTGCTTCGCCCTGTTGGTCATCATTTTATTATTAAAATTCATTTATTTTTAAATACACTTGTTTATTTATTTCAAGTTTATTTTATTATGGTACAGTGCAGTATAAAAGATTAAAAATGACACAGGCCAATGGTGACAGACCGCATGGAAATACACATTAAATAATAATAACACGATGTCCATTTACGGAATAAGCTAAATAAGTCTTAAATTAAACAACTCCATATATATAGAATAATGAAAAATAATTATGATAATAAAATAAAGCTAATACTGGGCATCAAAAATTCTCATATGGAATTTCAATAGAACAAATCCTAAGGTTGATTTAATAATATTGACTTAAGAAATGATTTGGCAGATGTTCCACAACATGTGTTATATAAACCTGTTTGTTTTGGTCAATTTGATTTTACTCTCAATACAAAATTGTGAACCGTTGACGTTTGTAATTTCATTAAATATTTTCGTGTAGCGAAATTGTATGTTTAAACAGTGTCTGTCTGTCTTCCTGTCCCTCGCTCTCTCTGTGTGTTGTCTGCAGGTGAACAACCTGATCTGGCACGTGCGCTGTCTGGAGTGCTCCGTGTGCAGGACGTCATTACGTCAGCACAGCAGCTGCTACATCAAAAACAAAGAGATCTTCTGTAAAATGGATTATTTCAGGTAGGGTAAGTTTTAAAACATAACATGCCATGTCTCTCTAACACACATGCCGGGGGGTGATGCGGGCTGCCTCACGCCTTTCTGAGAAACCTTAAAAAAAAACTGAAAGTATGAAAAAAAAAATACTCTAAAGTCTTTATCCGGAAAGAAAGAGTCTGGCGGACTAACAGCTTTGTTATGACTGCACAGGAAGACAGAGAGAAGTGAGGAGATGTAGTAAAGGACACGGTAATTAGCCTATTAGCTTATTAGCCCCCAATTAATATAATTGCTGTGGTAGAAAATTTGTTAGGTTTTCCCCAAAGCGTTTGTGAACATGCTATCTTTAAACGGGGAGATTATATTATTCACCTGGTGTAGTGAAGAAGTTCAATAAAATCACAGAAATACCAAGATAAAAATAATTATTCTGCTAATGCGGCAATAGAGGCGTTAAGAGATGACGCAGAGACGTATGACGTATGTAGTTCATAAGAATACGACGTTCAACTCCAGCAAGACTGGGCAAAAACACAGAGGTACACTTTACCGGAGCTGATGCTTCACTGTACGTAGGACGTAGCAGTATGGTAAGAGTGGGAGGCATGCAACGATGGAAAATGTAATTATTTGTGCGACTTTAAAGCAGGGGTCCCAAACTCGCGGCCTGTGGGCCATTTGAGCCCGTGGAACGATACTTTGTGGCCCCCACCTTGATGTGAAAGTTGAATTTATAGTAATATTTTATATATTTGTTGTCCACATTTTATTGTAAATCTCATAGTTTTCAAAATCCTGGTCCATGATCTCCTTCTGGTTCAGTGTTGTATTACACAGAGTTTAGTGGAAACTGATTTTTTATTAAATTATTAAATTTTTTCTTTAGTATTGAACACTGAATGCTGACGCTGAAAGCTGGCCCTACAGTAAAATGAAAGTGTGGGCCCTCATTTTATTTGAGGTTGAGACCCCTGCATTAGGATCTATATGTAAAAAAAAACACTTTTTAAAAATATTCTTTATTTTTTATTATTTTAATAAAATTAACAATCAACCATCACTTACTGGATTACCAGTTGACAACCATTTGATAGTTAAACATCAATAAATGAATGACAAGTTTGCAATTTTCTTTACTAAGCAAATGTAGAAAAAGAACATTTTTTTCTTTTTAATTTAAATTACCCAGATTTTAGTGTAACTAAATTGCACAACCTCTTCAACTACTACTATGTTTTGTTTTTTTTTTTTCAAATCCTTCTATATGTAGCACATGGGAATTCCTTTTTTCCTTAGGATAATTCCATGAATTTGCCTTGCATTGTCCTTGTTTGGACATCTTAGTTTGTGTTATTGTTCCAGGAAAAAGAATCCTGATTCAAAACCACAGTTAGATCTTTCTCAGATGGATGCACAGAATAAGGGCAAATGTGGAATTATACTGATTATTAACAGAGGAGGATAATCCATGGATAATTTCCTGTGCTACTTTCAATCGTTATGTTTGAAAGATGAGCTATTGGGAAGGTCAAAATACAAAAAAAAAATCTGTTTACAGAAATTAAAAAAAAAGCAACTAAGTAAGCATTTTATGCTTAAAAAAAACTAGATCTGCACGTTACAAAGGAATAAATTCAGGGATATTTTTTTTCCTGTGTGTTTCTGATTTCAGTATAAGTATAATTATCATAATGTTGTGCGAATACTTTTGTTGAGAATTGAAATGTTGTATTTAGAATAAGGATTAATTCATTAGAGTCTATTTAAAGTTAGGATGATAACTTGAATTTATACTAGGCTTATATTTGTTATAAATATAATATGTTTAGGTGGAGCTTCTAGACCCATGTGAGTGTTAGGAAGTGTGTGTGTTTGCAACGCTGTTACCGTGTCTAGACCATCTCTACCTATGTTACCTTTAGTGCTAACACAGGCTAAAACCGTGTTCTCCTCATGCAGAATGTTATTCCTGAGGTTTGAAACAGAAATGTGAAATGGCAGTAACCTGGCGTCTGGGCAGATTTTTAAATCTATTTCATATTAAGATAAAATTCTTGAAAGTGTTGTATGTCTGAGTTTGCATGTGAGTGAAATGAACATTAGCCATTAATTGAGTATTTAGTATTTGGGGTTAAACTGACAGAATCAGCTTGTTGGATTTTCTTCAGTAGCCCGTGGTCACTGTGCGTGTGTGTGTGTGTGTGTGGACAAACTTGCCTGTTTATGTTTTTCTTACACATTGAGTATGTAAGTGTTTGCCGCTAACTGTGGGTGAGCTGTTGTGCTTGTCTGATCAAAACCTGAAACCAAGTTTCCATGAGCCAACACTCTGAGGTTTATAATCTCTAGCAATTAGTCCTTGTCCTCCAAACCAGACCCTCAGGCCTCCAGATCAGCAATTAGACGACCCCGAGTGCCTGGTCAGCATGTTTCTCATCTCTCTCACAGAGACACACACGCTCTTTTACACACTTGCTAAAATGTACTGTAAACTCCTTGTACAGTAGTTCATCCCTTAACACACACGCACACACAAACTGAAACCTGTGTATTTACTCCTGTCCAGCGGCTGCCAATCATCTTAGTATTTCTTTCAGCCACTGAAGAGATTGTTGTTCTTTAATTTAACACGTCATATTAATATTTTCTCTGCCATGAAATGCCCTGGATTTTATTTTTCATCGTTTTTCCACCGCAGCATCTGAGACACCATGTTTTAAACACACAGATTTTGTAATATTAAAAAAACCCCCAATGATAATACACTGTATTCAGAAAATAATTAAATGAAAAATCAGTGGGAATCTATGTATATATAACTAGCAGATACAAGTCTATATGGCAAAAAAACTCAAAAAAATTAACCAAATAACTTGAACTTAACTTTTAATTATAGGAACGAAAAAAATACAGAATTAACTTTCATTAAAATATGCTCCTAAAGTAGCGACAAACATTAAAAAACATTTGCTTTTGTACAAGGTCTTTACTTTTATTTGACAAGAACTAGAAAAATCTAGTTCTAATCAATAAAATCTTAATTTTTGCTTACTTTGAATATTGTAGGGACTTAATATATGTATATATTTACATGTGATTGGTAGTTTCCTACACAGCAGAATTATTTGAGAACAGTTAGTCAATATTTTGCCATACACTCTCAGTGGGCCATTTGGTTTCCCTGTCCTTATTTCATGACTTACATATTAACATTTCTAACGTTTTGTATAGAATTCAACTTTGCATTTGGTGGAGCATATATTTTTTTTAAAAAGGCCCGCAAAGGCACTGTGAAGCAACGCTGCCTGCGGCAGCCCAGCAACGATTTCTTCTGTAAATATATATTTTAATCTGAGTTTAGGCCAGGTCCAAACTTAGCTAAACACCAGTGCGAGTCCAGGTCCTCGGGGCAGACTAGCAAACCTCTGGAGATATTTCCTCATCTGTGTCAGCCTCTCATCTGGCTTTGGACTGACAGCTGCTTTAATGGGGCGTAATAGCAGGAAATCAGAGTGGGTTTCCTTCTCCCTGTACCTATGGCTGTGTGTGTGTGTGAGTGTGTGTGTGTGGGTGTGTGTGAGTGTGTTATGGCGGTGCAGGATAGAGTCCACACTGTGCCTCTTCAGCCAGTGTCAGACCTCTGGGTCTCGCTGCACACATGCACATGCACTCAGACTACTCTTTTCTTTATCAGCCCTCCTCGACTCCCTCTCCTTGTTCCCCCTACTCCTCCGCCTCCTCCTTAGCTCACTCTGTAGAAACTCTATCCCTGTCCATGAGCTGCAGGCCACACAGGAAGTTGCACTAATCAGGGGCAACCCTAGGATATCGAGGCAGTAACGTGTATCCATGTAGGGGAGGGATCACTGTGCGTGTGTGTGTGTATGTGTGTGTTGCATCTGCATTTCAGTAATAATTACTCATCAGCCTACCTCTGTTTGATTAAGGCACCATAAGGTCTTTAAATGCCACAGCGACACTGTAATTGGTTAAAACTGAATGAATTAAATGTTAGGTTTTTAATTGGAAATCTCTCCAAAGGAGCATATGAAGTAACGCGAAATGGTAGGCTGGAGTGCATAATTGATGGCAGTTACTATTAAAAAAATGCTCCTGCATATGGAGAAAATGTACACGTCTAGAGTTTAATTCTACCTGGGTATTTAGAATGGGTATGCCTTGGCCATTGATGCGCAATGAGCCACCCTTTGTAGGTTGTGTAATGGATACATCACATTAATTTATACACATTATCTTAAAGACAGTGGATAGAAAATATTTTTTTTGCCAACTATTACAAGGTAAAATAAGACAAAGTAGCAGAGAATGGCATTACATTGTTGGTTCTAAAAGACGGGGTTGTGACCTGCAAATGGGTCACAAGAGGTTTTTGTGGTTATCGCTCATCATGTTTCTTGGATGTTCACTGCCATTTTGTTTGGTTTAATTAATGTTTTTTGTTGTTCTAAACTTGAGAGATTGTTCAGAGTATTACCCATTAGGGTCTTGGGCCAAAGGTGTGTGACTCGAAATATGGATACTCACCATAATGTTTCATAGTTTAAAAATATGAAAAGACAAAATATAGCTTGTGTGTCACAATAAAAGTAAAAAAACCTAAGTTTAGATTAATTCTAAAGACTCACAGTTATGTTGCAGTGTGATTTGGGTGGATGTCTTGGAGACTGCTGCTCCGGAGACCTGGTATATACGGATAAGAGGACGAATGTGAGTGAATGTATGAAGGTTCAGATTTAATAATAATGCAATGGGGCGGGGGCTTTGTATTGGGTTGGTGCTGCCTTAAAAATGTTGGGAATTTTGGCTAAGAAAAAAAACAACAACAATAATGCAATGTTAGTGCTACAGTCTAATGCATCATGTTGCAAAGGTTCTTTGTGAATAATTACTCTTAAATAACCACTATCTGTTCTCTGTCCATGGCAGTAGAATTGGATTTGTCTTTCTCTATATCAGCATCTGGGCATGAAAAACTGATTCTACACTGAATGTGTTCACTGGTCAAAACTGTCATGGCAAGACCAATACACCTCAACAGTAATTTAACTAGGTAAAAACTAGCCATCAGTATAGATTTAATTTACCTTGAAATCCCAGATCAGATTCCTTCTCCAATGTTCAATGTTGCATTTTGTACCCGAAAAGTTTTACGGCCTGATGTTCGACCGTTTTTTGAGTGATTTTATTCTTTCTATCTGGTGACTGACATACAGACTGGGAGAACTGACGTAGCTCTTTGCTCAAAAAGGAGAAAACAATGTCAAGAAACATGGAAACAGTATAAGGAGCCTGGTTAGGAAGGACGAAGACGGAGGAGCCCGAGGAGACGAAGGCTAAGAAGTGAAGGATGATGTGCAGCTCCTCTGTGTTGTGTCTCAGAGCATGAAAGTGACAAGCTGTCATCCCAGATTAGCCCAGACTTTTGGAAACATTTTCCTTTTTTACTGCAGAAACACTCAGGAATTCTTCCTGACAATACAGACCGATGTGCACATCCTGCACAGTTAGCCACAGAGTGTCTTTGTCTCCACAGTGGCTGTGTTGGGTCACAGCATATAAAATATGCGACAACCTTCCACATGTAAGTGTGTGTTGGGGTAAATTCCGTTCCAAGGTCAGTGCGGAGGCACGTCTGTTCCTGTTGATCTAACGTTCAACCTCATCCTAACGATGTGGATATCGTTGCTGTAAATGGGTGGGGCTTATTGTTAGACAGACAGAGACACGGGGAAGGATAATAACAGACAAATATTCTTCACCGTTCTCAAAACACCTCCTCAGGCCAAGTGAAGAAGCACGAGGAGGAGGAGGAGGAGGAAGAGCAGGAGGAGGTGGAAGGGTACGAGCCGGTGAAATTTCATGGCTATAGTGTTCTTTCATTCTAGATAGAGTGGACTGGAGAGCACTGATGAGCTGCCAAACCCACTCACTTGGCGGCCCCTCATGTTCTCCTGCACCCCTGTCATCCTGCTCTTTCCCCTGCCATTCCTCTTCCCGCCTCACACACTTACCTCCTCTCTCCTGTTTCCATTCGCCTCATCCTGATCCTCCGCCCTCCTGCCCCACCTCCCCCAGCTGTGGGCTCCTCCATTGCTCTTTGAGTTAAGGCTAGTTGTTGGCATTTTGTTTGTTTCTCGAAATGCTTCATGTAACCTTTGTCCAAAATGTATACAGTGATAAATGTGTACGGTACTAATAGTGTAGAGCAGTGGTCCCCGAACCACTGGGCCGGGGACTGGTACTGGTCTGTGGGTGATTTGGTGCCGGGCTACAGAGAAGTAATGTCTCCTTTTGGCCCCATCTGGACATCACTTCCACTTGATCCACACCCATATCAACAAAAAAAAAACAAGATTCCACATCAAAAATGCAACTATATTTGATGGGGAAATATTTTTTTAAGTGAAGACAACAACAATAAACTCAAAATGACGCAGGGTCATTGATACAATATTCTTACCTTTGATACCGGTCTGGAAGCAAAAGGTTATAGGCGGTGTCCACTTCAGAAATCCTTGTTGTGCCCATGCACAGTTATTCCGGGTAGGAAGATTTTATAGGTAGGAAAATATTTCAGAACACCGGAAATTTAATAGTACGAGACATTTAACCGGTCCGTGGCGCAAAAATGGTTGGGGAACACTCCTGTAGACGAGCAGTGCCTGACAGATCAAGGATGATTTGAGGATCAATTCAATATCAAAATCGATTTTTACACTATTTCTTTGTATACCAGGATGTGAGAGATGAATTATCAAATTGCCCCATAGTAAATGTTTCTCTCATTGGTGTGGTACTCCAGGGTCCACCCTCTAGATAAGATCTAATCCCAGTTGTTAGGGTGGTTGGCTCTTTCCAGTTGACTTGACCAGTTGAAGCTCAAGAGGGGTTAGTACGGTGGAGTGTGATTTGGGTGGTGCTTGTGATAACAGCATCTCGGTAATGGATTAGTGGATGAAGATTGATAGATGGAGGGACCTTTAAAAGAACTTAGTTATAATTATTTTAATGCTCCCCTTGTATGCAATAATTTATGGACTTGTACGTCCATGAATCAGAGGTTGGAAACCCGCTGCTCTAATGATAATAATTACAATATTTTTGCTGTTTAAGAATCAGCATTATATTGTTTTTCACCTAACAGCACAGTTTCTAACATTTTTGACACAAGTTGACGAATGTTGGCAATCTAACGTGAGCATGTGACTGTAGGTTTCATGTACATTTTGTCCAGAGCAATGGGACATTATTATAAACGACATATTGTTGTTCTGCCTCCTGTCATAGCTTGATCCCATGGCGCTCGTCAGTCTTTTACACTGCAACAGTGGATATTTATAAGTAAGACATAAACCAATGCATGGAAACAACCACAGGTCTATTGTTTAAGTAGGAAAGAACACATTATTCAAAACAGCGCTGGATAACATGTTCAATAATAGGCTCCACAAAGCTGCTTCACGGGAGGGCGGGGTGCGATCTTACACAGTGCTGAGCAGCAGCAGCTAAAAAGACTATGATAATTTTGTCATTATTATGAGGGAAATAGATGCAGAATGTAAGGTTCATACATCTATTGATATTGCCTTTCGATAACATAGGAAATCTGATCAGATTTCAGCTTTGTGTATCAAAGTGGTGGTAACACTAGTGCTCGTAATCCGGTTGGATGTAGTTTGGCTCTACTTGCTTGTTTATGTTCCTTGTCCACTGTGCTACTCCAGAGGAAGCATTAATTCACACTCTTCCTACCTCTCTTCATGACATCACATGATAGTGTTAAATATAACTCCTGTAGCCTGAACTCAATTGACTGACATAATCATACTGTACTAAGGTGTTGTATTTGCTAGGAGCCAGATGATGTGTATTTTATAAATTGTACGTTGCACATAGTTAAATCCATCTGTGGGTTCTGGTGACGTCTATTTTGCCACATGGTGTGTCCTCCTAAAGTGGTCTCTAAAATGAGAGCTTTAGAGACCACTGTATTACATTAGTGGAATTAGCTGAATGTCAAAGCTGCCGATTCAGCTACAGCAGTGGTGCCCAACCACTGGGGCGGGGACCGGTACTGGTCCGTTGGTAAATTGGTGCCGGGCCGCAGAGAAATAATGTTTCCCTTTGGCCCCATCTGGCTATTACTTACAGTGGATCCACACATATATCAATAAAATAACTTAACAATAGAATTGCTAGGATTCCATCATCAATAATGCAACTATATTTGATAAGGAAATATTATCTCAGTGAAGACAACAATTAACTAAAAATGATGCAGAGTCATTGATACAAGATTCTAACCTTGTATAGTGGTGTGGTAGGAGGAAATTATAGGCCTGGTGCACTTGGGAAACCCTTGTTGTGTGCATGCACAGTTGAATTGGGTAGGAAGATTTTATAGGTAGGAAAATATTTCAAAATTCTGTGGAGCAAAAAAGGTTGGGGAACTCTGAGCTACAGGATAGTTTAAAGCAATATTTTTCCCCTTAAATTTTAGTGTAGCTGTTACAGACTGTGGTTTAAAATGTGTTTTCTATTATGTCTCAGAATAATTTCTAATTGCACACACATATGTGTTTGTTTAATAAAAATATTTTTTATTCACCACAATGTATCTTACTTTGCATTTGGATATATTACAGAGAATTGTACATACTCAGGTAATCATTACCTATAACCCCCTTTTTTTGACCAACCGTTACAAACCTACCTAAAGACAGAGTGCAGTCCATGTGACCATAACCTGATTTCCTCTCTCTCCTCTGTGACGTACAGTCAGACATCTGTGGGCCACATTGTTTTGAACACAGTCCCTGCAGTTCATTGAGAGTCAGTCCTGCTAATCCTGCCTCTGTAAACAATTGCTAAGCCTCAACTGTTTAATAATCCAAAACTGACAATACACCACAACAAATGTTACATTTCATTATGTCTGACAAACGCTGGACGACAGAAAAATACCCCATTAAAATGATCTCAGTGTCCTGTTTGTGTCATGGATACTAAGTAAGACGTACGCAACAAAGGAAATGACAAAATATCAAACTGTCAGACCATAAAGCGAGGATCTAAGAACTAATAGCTGGTTAATAAGGCAACAGTAACAACCAGGGCAACAATGGTTGCAATTACTTAAAATCATAGGACACACCTTTGTCTTTATAACTAGAAAATTAAAGTGACCACGGTGCATTCCCTTATAACAAGTCTACAAAAGATTCAATTTAAGACAATTTATTTTACTCTTAGGAACCTAGTACCCTTTTATTTTTTTCTGTAAACATAATACTGTAGTCTCATAAATTTGGATATTTATCTGCTGTGTGAATCCAGACACTCTCTAAAATCTTCAACATCAGCTCTGTAGTTCAGCTTGTCGTGATGATATAAGTGACATTGAATGCCTACGTGTGAAGCCCACATTTCCTATATAGAAAGAATAACAGCTTTTTTAGGATTTAGGTTTTTAAGTGTGTACCGTAATTTCTGGACTATAGGCCGCAACTTGTGTCACACAATTTCAACCCTGCGGCTTATGCAGAGATACGGCTAATGTATGATATATATTTTTTTTTAACTGTTCGAGCAGAAAAGGTAAGAGTGAGACAGGCGGTGTCGAGGAAGACGCAAGTCACAACCCGCCAATAAACACCACAGAAGAAGAAGAAGTTTAACATATGGTAGCATGCTTTGTACATAAAATAAAACAAATAAAATTAGCATAAACTGACCCTCATCATGGAAAATGCAAAAAGAATGCGGCACATGCGGCTTATAGTCAGGTGCTGGCTATATATGTACAAAATGTTTTTTTTTCCTTTAAAAAATGTGTTGGGTGCGGCTTATAGTCCGGAAATTACGGTACATGTTATTCATATTATTTCGCATGGACACTCTATCTATCTGATCCTTACAGTAAACCATGTCACGGCTGTACCACTTGCTTCCTGTTGTCTTAGTGGCTTTCCTTTTTTACCATTGATCAAATGATGAATTGCCAATAATGCAGTTAATACAAGTGCACTGTAGTAGCCAATGTACAGTGAGTGTGCTCTTGCTTGCACACTCCCCAGTTAAGAACTTTCATTTTAGAACAGGGATCTTAAACTCGCGGCCCGTGGGCCATTTGTGGCCCGAGTAACGATATTTTGTGGCCCCCACCTTGATGTGAAAGTTGAATTTATAATAATGTTTTATAGATTTGTTCTCCACATTTTATGGTAAATCCTATAGTTCTCAAAACCCTGTTGTATTACACAGAATCTAGGAGAAACTGATTTTTTAATGTTTTTTTTTCTTTATTGAACACTGAAAATTGACGCAGCCCTTCAGTGAAGTGATAGTGCGGGTGGTGGCCCTCAACTTATTTGAGTTTGAGACCCAAGTTTTAGAACATTCATGGTTTATTTCTTTCAACAATTCTCTATTTTCCTGTGACCTCTTGTCCATTTGTCTTACCATCTCATCTTCCCCGTCTGTCTGCCCGCCTCGCTCCAACACTCCTCCACCCACGGCCTCGACAGCATTACATCAGGTGGTTTAGGTTTGCATGAAGCCTGAGCTCACTGTGGCTATCAGTTACAGCACAGTGATGTGGAGTGATGTCATCCAAGTCTCTCTTCGTCGTCCACCGTGTGTGAAAACTACCTCGACTTACGCACGTTGAATTGTTCCCTGTGCGTGTGTGTGTGAGTTCATGTGTACATGTCAGGGTCTTCATGCATCAGCCAGGAAATTGCAGGTGTTGGTTTGTTTGCATTCAAGGCTCGGCTTGCAGCCGCAGTCGAGAGCCTTCTCTGAAGGCCACATCCTCCTCCGAGGTTTCTTCCTTTAAACTCTAGACTCCTGCCAGGACTCAAAGCCTTTTCAAACGCAACTCTCACCTGATATCTTATGGAAGAAAAAACAGAAAGTCGCACATGTTTAGAATTGTCCAGAGATGTGCTGATTGATAAGATTTTAATATTTCATCATATATTTTGAGAATTGTCTTTGCTGAACGGTTGTCAACCCAGTAATTCCTCACTCCGTGTCCCTCTGCTGCCTGTTTTCCTGTCTCCCTCACAGTAGGTTTGGTACTAAGTGTGCTCGCTGTGGGCGGCAGATATACGCCAGCGACTGGGTGCGGAGAGCGAGGGGAAATGCATATCACTTGGCATGTTTTGCCTGTTACTCGTGCAAGAGGCAGCTGTCTACGGGAGAGGAGTTTGGTCTGGTGGAGGAGAAGGTTCTGTGCAGGATTCACTATGACACCATGGTGGAGAACCTCAAACGTGCAGCTGAGACAGGTGAGAGATTTAAGTTCTGCCTAAAAAGATGTCACATTTCCTCAGTGATTTATCAGTTGTTTCATTTAAAGTTTTCCTCTGAAAGTGGATCTGTAAAAATGTACACCTTCTCAGTTACACTAAAGAAGTATTTCATTTTGTATATATATGTATATATATATATAAACAAAACATATATACATATATTTATATATATTACACAATTATTATTTCTTATTTCAAACTAATATGTTTTTTAGTTTGAAAAAAATACTTTTTTTACAACATTTATTGACTTTATTCATAAGCTTTGGTCAATTTACTAGCTTTTTTAAGATTTGTAAAATTAGAACATTAGTGGGGGGCAAAGTAAATATTAGTAATTTAGTAAATTAGTAAATAAATTATAAAGATTTTTTTTTTGGTCAGTTAATTTGGTCAATTAATTTCAACTTTTTCCTCTTTGTTGTTGATGATCTTGGTTGCCGTGATACCCCTGAAGTATGTATTGTAATTTTCTAGAAAGAGAGTTAAAATGATTCAAAATACCTTTATGCAACATGTCATGAACTGTGTTATTTTATCGGCTTTGTGGGAGGGCTGTGGAAACAATCTGCCACAATAAATCCATATTTTGACAATTCAGATAGTTATAACAATCCTACAATTATCCGTTAAATGCAGCTTTCTTCTTCTTTGATGACTACAATGTGCTAAGAAACTTTCCAAAGATGTTTGTTTATGCCTATTTTGTTAACTTTGTTTTTACTCTAGCAGTAATGCATTATGTTACTGGATGAAACAGTTCTTTCAAGAAGATTGCAGATGTAAACACAAGGAAAGACATTTATCAAGTCACACAGACTCGTGCGACCAAGACTTCTGTCCTTTTTGCTTTATTTATTTTGTAATAAATAAAATGGAATTTATCAATTTATGCATTTTTGCATAATATGTGACCTGGTATCAACTGACCCACTGACATATGTCCATGTCAGTCCGCAGCTCAGGGGTTAGCTAACTAAGATGCCGTACTCAACTCAGTCTAAGTTTAATTAAAATAATTAAAAACAGAAGAAAACATTTTTCTAACAACTATATATGCATGTGTATATTTTATTATTCAGGCAACGGCATCACATTAGAAGGAGCAGTTCCAACAGAGCAAGACAGTCAACCCAAACCAGCTAAAAGAGCACGGACATCGTTCACTGCAGAACAGCTACAGGTCAGAACACTGCACTCCATACGTGCATACATGCCATTATAGAAAGGGGCAACGTGTTAATGTTTTGTTTCAACACACGCAGATCATGCAGGCTCAGTTTGCGCAGGACAACAACCCGGACGCACAGACGCTACAGAAACTGGCCGACATGACGGGCCTGAGCAGGAGAGTCATACAGGTGAGTCTGTCACGGAGAAATCTTCTGTCATTTACAATCAAGTTGAAAAAAAAACAAAAAAAAAACAGAGGAAAGAATATCTCTACATGATGTCTGGTTACGTTGCATCTTCATAGGTGTGGTTTCAAAACTGCAGAGCAAGACACAAAAAGCACACACCCCAACACAGCGGGGGTCCACAAGGCCATCCCCAGTCCAGAATACCTTCCTCCCTGTCCGATGAGCTGCATTACTCCCCCTTTGGCAGTCCCGAGCGTGCACGCATGGTGGCCCTTCATGGCTACATCGACAGTGAGTTATACTTGTTTTCTGAAGTCTGTAGTATATAAGAAATATAATAAATTGTATATATCCAGCTATTTGAAAGTGTCAATCAATGTTTTTGAAAATCAATCAATCAATCAATCAATCAATCAATCAATTGTTCAATCGTTCAATCGTTCAATCGTTCAATCGTTCAATCGTTCAATCGTTCAATCGTTCAATCGTTCAATCGTTCAATTGTTCAATCATTCAATCAATCAATAATTCAATCCCTCAATAAATCAACAGACCAATCAATCAATCAATCATTCAACCAACCAAACAATCAACAAATTAATCAATCAACAAATCAACCAAACAATCAACTAATCAATCAACAAATCAACCAACCAATCAATCAATCAGTCAACCAATAAACCAATCAATCAATGAATCAATCAAACAACCAATCAATCAACAGATCAATCAATTGATGGATTGACCAATCAATCAATCAATGAATAAATTAATCAGTCAACCAATCACGCAATTCCTACATCAATCAATCAAGTGGTCAAAAAAGAGAAGAAACCTTAGGGATAACGACACACGTAAACAATATTATTCAGTTTACACACATGAACGAAAAGACAGAAAGATGTTCATGGTATGATAACACAGCTTAACATTATGCTTTCATTACATTGTATTACACTACATCTGTCAGATGTAATGTCCAAGGTTGTCCAAAGCCACTTACAATATAATACAATACAATATCCACCCTCTGTTGTTGTTTTCTGTTGTTGTTGATGTTTTTTTTATCTCAACTGTGTCCTTACTGTGGACTGTACAGTGTCCTTGGGTGACAGAAAGGCGCCTAGAATAAAATGTATTATTATTATTATTAATAATAATAACCCTAACACTAACCTATGTACTATTTACGTACTACACAAACACTTATCCACTGACATCTGCTCTTTATGTCTCCATCCTCAAATATTATTGTGTTTTTTGTTATATTTTTGTATTTTATTGTGTCCTATTGTGTCCTATTTGTATTTTATTGTGTCCTATTGTATTGTATCTAGTTTTGGGTTTTTACTGGTTTTGGTGCTGGAGCCTTACAGTAAAAAAAAATTCCGGAGGAGTAGAACTACTAGTGATCCCTCTGAAACCAAATCTGATGAAGTTCCTCAGTTGGGTTTACCTAATAAGGTTTTATTTAATCAAATTTAATCTAATCTAAATTTTAGGTTTCCATTCATATGGTGATGTTTATTTGGTTTGTGGAATTACTTCCTTTTTGAGGATTTAAAAACTTGATCAAATAAATCCCAATATTCAAGAAAAAAAAACATAAATCCTGTTAACAAAACTCCTAAGAGTTGTGGTCATCTAACAAATGATGTTTCAAATGATGTTAAAACACCTGCCTCAGAACCTCTTCACTAACCCTGAATTTCTGTTTACTGCTTTGTTTACAACTTCTGCAAAACTTCCACAAGCTGCCGTTAAACCTCCTTGTCATGTCCTCTCTGTGTCTTCCTCAGGTCACCCCTTCTCCGTGCTGACGTCCCAGAGTCTCCCCCACCAGGCCATGTCACTGCCCCAGCTTCCCCTCAGCCGCTAGCGTTCCGCAGCAACACAGATCAACCTTAGCCTTCAAACCCCAGTCCTTAATCTCCCATCAGCAGCGCCTGCCAACCTGACCAGGGGTTCAAACCTTGGGAGTTAGGAAGAAGACAGAAGAGGATGGCTCGCCCAGAAAAAAAAAAAAACAAACCTAAAAACCATCTGTTTTTCGAGCATCTTTTTTTCCCCCCAGTAATCGTTCTTGGTTTAAAATGAAAGTCAAGGTAATTTGACAGAGGGATTGGGGCCAATGCCACTTGAGTAATGTAAAAAACTGGAAACGCAAATATCAGGTGACCCAAAAAGAGATTACATAAACAGCAGGAGACATTAGAGGGACATCCCGGACTATTCACACTACACTACGAAGGAGAAGGGAAATATAATGAGACGGTTGGAGATAAAGTATTAGTTACATCAATGGCAACTAGACTTCTCTTTGTCATAGAGCGCCACCCAAGGCCGAACTGGAGACTTCTAGAGTCCAGACAAGTGTTTGCCTTATGCTTGTGTGAATGCAAAATATGTTGCTACGTTGACTCCGTTGTAAATGAAGGAAAACCACCAAGCACAGTGTCTCAGTGAAAACATTATTTGACACAGATGCAATAGGAAAACCAAGAGGAAAAAATCTCCAAACTACGTTCCTGGAAGAAAGAAGAGACTTTTCAAGTGACATATTTTCATATTTTTAATGCTTTTACACTAATTTATAATTTGTTGGCCTTCGCTTTGTTTAGCCTCTGTGCTGTTGTCGTCATGCAGCAAAAGAGATGGAGTTTGGTACAGACAGACCACATGAGAGGAGCTGGGGTGTACATAGTAGAGATATGGATGAGAGCCGTGTGTGTGTGTGTGTTTGTGTGTGTGTGTGTATTTGTACATTACTGCCATGGCCAATGTGTGAAGACCAGGATCCAATGAGACCTCAATGTCCTTGTATTTATTGAGATTGTTAAATCCCTGTAAAGCACTTTCCTTGCCCAACCTTCTGTAAATGTTCAGTTTTTTTGTTATAAAACATAAATAAAATGACACAAAAAGTCTATTTGATAGTCTGTCCATCATACATGTTGTGTACTACCTTGGAATTAAAATCAAATGTGATATTTCTCTGGTTTGCTGGAGTTGTTCCTGCCGAACAAAAACAAATAGTTTCAATGGCCCCGGCAACAAAGTTGGTTTGCATATTAATAAAAAATAATCTTTAAAAAAATAAATAATTGGCACATGACAGGTAGTTCACCTTCTCTACCTTAGTTCAATATTAGCAATGAAATTAATTACTATATATATATTTATTTATATTTCATTTTTTATATTTCATACAAGAAATGATAATTTCTTTCATTTTTTATCAAATTTTATAAATATATATCAATGTTTTGCATCAGTTTTATATATATACATAAAACTGATGCAAAATATTGATATATAAATTGATAAAATGAGATCAATGTGTTCAGTCACCACAGATCTATATATACATATATATACTGTATATATGTATATGTATATATATATAATATCTCATATATATATATATATATATATATATATATATACACGCACCTTCCATTTAATGTGTTTTCTTTATTTTCATGGCTACTGTATTTTTATTGTACCTTCTCAGTAAAGTCATCAAAACTATAAATGAACACACATGGACGTAGGTTCTTAACAAAAAAGTGGAAAATAACTAAAAATATATATTTTTTCTATTTCTTCAAAGTAGCCAGTCTTTGCTCTGAATCCTTTTTTCCTCACCTCACATAGTTATCTATCAGTCTTTAAGGTTCCTGGAGATGCTTACTCATTGTTAGCTCCCTTGCCTTCATTCTGTGGTTTAGCTCAACCCAAACCATCATGATCCCGTTAAGGTGGAACCACATTGAGATTGTTTCTACAGCTACAATGTACAACAGTCATGAAAAGATACCATCATCTTCTCCTTTGAGTTTGTCCCTTTTTTCCATCTCCTTCTCCTCCATCTCCTCTCTGTATCTTCGACTCGGACTCCAACACTTCACTCACTGCATCTATCAATTTCCTCTCTGTCTCCTACCTGGTAGCTCCATCTCTAAGATCATTCTTCTACCATTATAACCACTGTTCCTCCTCTAAACATGTCCAAACCATATTAAATCTTCCTGTCTGTGTTGTCCCTCCAATTACCTCATTTCTGATCCTGTCCTTGCTTGTCTCCCCTAAAGAGAATCTCAGCATCTTTAACTTCTCCACCTCCAGCTCTTCCTCCTGTCTTCTGCCTATTGGAGTCATGAGAAAAAATATACAATGTATGATAGTCATCTAGGATATAAATTGTCTAGGAAAAAAACAGAGCAGTGAAG
>JAFBJS010005704.1:104632-122968 GCA_016785265.1 Paraplagusia blochii | reverse complement strand
AAAAAGTGGAAAATAACTAAAAAGAAATTTTTTTTCTATTTCTTCAAAGTAGCCAGTCTTTGCTCTGAATCCTTTTTTCCTCACCTCACATGGTTATCTATCAGTCTTTAAGGTTCCTGGAGATGCTTACCCATTGTTAGCTCTCTTGCCTTCATTCTGTGGTTTAGCTCTACCCAAACCATCATGATCCGGTTAAGGTGGAACCACATTGAGATTGTTTCTACAGCTACAATGTACAATAGTCATGAAAAAATACCATCATCTTCTCCTTTGAGTTTGCCCCTTTTTTCCATCTCCTTCTCCTCCATCTCCTCTCTGTATCTTCGACTCGGACTCCAACACTTCACTCACTGCATCTATCAATTTCCTCTCTGTCTCCTACCTGGTAGCTCCATCTCTAAGATCATTCTTCTACCATTATATACACTACATAGTAGTGTATTTTCGTATTTTAAAACTTGGCCATCCATATATGGCATATACTATAGCTGTAGTTTGTTTCTAGTTCTAATCCTACGTCAGGATTGACCTGAATCCTCAAATGACTTTCTTTGTTGGTGGTATTTGTAAAAGGTCTCCAAAAGAAAAGGCGTCCTTCACAACAATAGCGCTTGAAAAATAACAAAAATGTCTCCACAAGTATAAGAACATTCACACCAACTCACTTCCTCTCAGGACAAAGAAGAAAAGGTTAAAGTTTATAAAGTCTTTATTTAAAAAAAATAACTTAAATATACAGCTGTATCCATAGAAATCCTTGAGTGCTACAATATTTATTCAGTTTTCGCAGAAACGTCTTCTAGTTCACTCTTGTCTTGGCCATTTTGACAACGGTGCACAATCCTCTCATGTTCCAAGTCATCTGTGGGGAGATTTTAAGCTAAAAGTTATTCAAGATTTATGGTTAAAAGTTGATTTATTAATCCCGAAATTTGAGGGTTTGGGAATAATTGAACATGCAAACCACAGATCAGTCAAACTGGTGAAGGGGGTTTTGCAGTGAGGTGCTGCGTTCACTGGCAGCAGCCTGCAGCATAATTAAAGCTCAGGTCATTTAAATGGCGAGGATGCTGTGACAGTGAAGTGGCCAATAAATGTGTGAAATCAAGATAACCCCTGACGATTAGCAGAAAATAACTTCCCAGCCACACTTCAGAGCCCAATCAATGACCACCAACCGAGACGGTTTTGACGCTTTTTTTTTTTTTTTTTAACCAAACGTTTGCCAGTGAAGCTGATAATAAAGCAGTTTTGTCATTGTTAAAACTGAAATGAGTAGCTAATTGCAGGGGAAGTGAGCCTTTTTCTGGAGCGCGTGCAGCTGCACACACTTGAGTCACTCGTGGGCCTCACCCTTAGGTTCCACTGCACACGGGCTCCCATTGTAGGGCCGAGCAGGTCTGCAGCTCTTGGACTGATTGTGTGTAATTGCCAGCACTGGCCGTCAACACTAACAGCCACTTCAACTGTGAAACGGCCCCGCTTGCCTCTTCTCTTTCCTCCGTCCGACTCTGTCTTTTACCTGCAGCTCCATTGAACGTCTTGTCCACGCGGGCAGCTGCGGCGCAAACCTTCCCAGCAGTCTTTGTGACATACTTGTTAGAAAAGGAGAGGAGGGGGCAGTTGGCAATTACAAGAACCTACGTCTCACTGTGTCAGCGTGTTGCCAAGAGACTGACCTCACTTATCCACCAACCACAACCTGCCATAGCCATAATCAGTGTGGGGCATTTTCATATTTGCTGTAATTCTGCCCTCTTGAGATTGTGTGGCAGCGTTTACTGCAGGATTAACCAGTGTGTAATTGCTACCTTGAGTTATTTGACGGCACAGGTGGCTGGGAGCATTTTTTAATTTCCAGCAATTTGAGAACGGCAGGGCATGTTTGGGTTTTCTTAAGAGTATTTTAAGGCAAAGGATGTAACACTAAGAAATGGCACGAATTCACAAAGGAATACGTTTGAAATACATTTATATGTAGAAAAGAGTTATTTATCTGTTTTTATATATGTTCTTTTTTTGTTCTTTGAGTGTGGTGATGTGACAGTGCCCTTGAACATGACAACAGGTCAATTCTAACACGTTTAGAACAAGTTGGTAAGGCAGCAGATTTGTTTATGACTGGAAGATATTTAATCTTTGCTGTTTTGGAAAAATTATTTAATGATAATTAAAACCTCAAATGCAGTTGCTGGGGTGATAGCATCCTGTTAGTGGTCTGTCGCACCAAGAATGTTGAGCGTATTGGATGCTGTGGGTTACAGTTGTTTTTCTTCATATTTTTCATGAACTTTTGAGCAACACTGAGCTCTTGATAAATGTGTATTGTACATATAATTTCTCTTTTTTGGGTTTTATTTTTACCATAGTAGTTTAAAGGTAGCGCTGCTGCCTTCATGCAAAAAAGTAAAAAAAGATTTTTTTAAATTTTTTAAAAGCTAAAAAATTAAAAAAAAAAAGTAAAATAAAATGTGTTTGGGTCAATATCTCACTACATTGATTTTCTGCATTGAGTAAATGTATTTGAAAATGCATTTTCTGAAAAAAATGTATAGTTTTTTTTCTTTTGTGAAATTAAGGGTAAAGTCATTACATTAATCTAGTCTAGTCTAGCCTTTCAAAGACTGCTCTTGGTGTTTACTTTTGTTGTTGCTAACATTAAACTATTGCCTGTTCATCATTTTAATGACAAGCACAATGAATTTCAGTTTTTACAAATCTTCTTCCAATAACAATTACAGTGTTTCATCTATATTTTTTGTGTCACCTTAAAAATCACCAAAGTGCAGGACAAACACTGGCTTGTTTATCGAACATTTTCTGGTTGACCTTCACGTAGTGTACACACAGGGGGACTGTGTGTGTGACTGTGTGTGTGTGTGTGTCTGAAAGCGATAATGGCTCCTTGTTAAAGTCTGTTTATTTTAATCCTTAAAATGCACTCTGAGGGAAAAGTGTTTCCTTCCAGTGTAATGGCAGCAAATTAACACACACATCTATGTGCATTGGGTTTATCTTATAATTTGTCCTTACCTGGACATAAACCATTCCCCAACCTCTTACCCAGACCTTCATGATCAAGGTTTGCTTAATGATTACTTTTAATGCTGTAATTAATATAATTAAAACTATAATTCTAACCTAACCTCAATTCAGGTTAAATTTTCACCTTGAGAATAACATTTCACTTGGAGTTGGAGACGACAAAAGTGTCCCCATTGAGAAAATATCTCCTGAAACTTAATTTTGCAAACTCCAAAACACACAAACCAATAACTTGAACGAGTGATTACCATCAGATCAAAATTTTTATATTTATTGAATTATTATATTATCATTATTAATATTGTTATATATTTTTTGCTTGTTTTTTAATCATGATCTTATTTTTTTTTTTTCCAACAATTTTTAGTTAAATTACATGTACGGTTAAAGAATGTTATATGCATGTAGTCCGCCATGTTGTTTATGTGGTCCAACTACTAACTAAATGACTAAAACTAAATGTTTTATCTGTATTTTTTTTTATTGGCATTGACGACCAATTATAAGAGTCAAATTAATTTGAAATTAAAATTCTAAATTATAATTTGAAACCAGGACCTCCCACACCCAAAGCGAGAATCATAACCTTAGACCAACAGGCCACATGATCAAGTGTGTTCCATCTGTTGGTATAATACAGATATTCCATGAAAAATGCGAAATCATAATAGAAATATAAATCAAAAACTTCTTTACAAAATCTTTTTGAGGTTCAGAATAAAGAGCCAAATGGGCTGTGTGTGCATAGACCAATATGATATTGGTGACAGATCCCAAATGAAAAAATCATAAGATACAGGCTGATGCAGGATCTCTGGCGCCCAAAGCCAGACATGCGTACCCCTAGACCAGCAAGCCACATAAAAAGCCAAATATGCTGCATCCAGAGACCAGGTCATAATTTACCCACACCCGCCATAGACCAATGAGCCACATGGTATACTGGTATCTGATCTGACCTCTCATACCCAAAAGCTAAAATCACACTCCTAGACACACAGCCACATAGCCTTTATGATGCAATATATAGGAAATAAAGATATGAAAGGAATAGGGCACAACCATATTGATCACATATTTTCACGACCATAAGGCGCACATAAATGTCTTTGTTTTTTTTTCCAAATGTGCGGCGCGCCCTATAGTGCAGTGCACCCTGCGTGTGTTTTTGTTGTAAGGCGGACGTAGTAGAGGACACCATGAGAACGTTAAAGGGGGAAGTGTGGGCGTGGCTTGTATATAAAACCCGCGCCCTATGATCAGGTGCGCCTTATGGTCGTGAAAATACGGTAATATAAATTACGGTAATACCATCTTTCGGACATAATTTTGTTGGACGGATTAAAGAACAAAACACAGCAGTAGAAGAAAGAAAGAAATGTTTTTTTTTTTGTCGTTTTGTTTTGTGACGTGATTCACCACAGCACACAACAAAATTTGGCCTCAAGTCCACTTCCTTATCCACTAGGCCACTGCCCTGATTTAGTAGGGCACCAAGCCATTGTTTACATACATACATTACATAATCAATCAGGTGATCATTTACATTTGTTTATAAAAAACAATAATCTCCATAATGAACTAGGCTTTGTGACCGGCATTGTGGGGACATTATATACATATAATGTCCCCACATATACATATATGTGTATGTGTATATAATGTGTATATACATATACATTATATACACATACATATATACATGATGTTATTATTCTTTTTATTTCAGGAAAGGGCAGGGTGAAGGTCAGCTCCACTGCCCGGGGCCCTGGCTCTAGCCCTGGCCCTGATTTTATCTGTCTGTGAAACACCTCCAGAGGATGAGGACAAAGGGAGGGGCCTCGGTTTGGTCACCAGTGGTGTTTTCCTTGGCTGTGGAATGTTTGGAGTGTGAAACTCTCTCTGCTGCCACTTTCAAAGGGAAGCGCTCCGTCCAGAAACAGGAAAGTGCTACAAACAATATGGCAACACATGGCCCCTGCTCTGCTGCTGAGTGTGGCTGCCTGTTGCCAGGACAGAAAACACACAACTAACTCACTGTGTGTGTACGCGTGTGTGTGTGTGTTTGTTTGTAGTAACAGGACACAGTCAATCAGTGATGCTGGAGGTTTTGATTGTGCAGATGTGGCCTGTGCATCTTTTCCCCTCACTGCTCTTTAATGACTGTTTTACTGAGTAATGCAAATGTTTTAAATTTCACCTCGGAAAGCCGAGCAGAGACAATCACCTCCGTGGAAGCCAGGGACGAGGGGGAGCAGAGGTGAACTCTGGAGTTGTTTGTACTGAAAATGTTTAGTTGTTTGATTATGTGATTTGTGTTTCATATTTAACAGTAATCGTTTGATGGTGCCGTCATGTGTTGGCTTTCTTTAAGCTGTGTTATGACACACGGAGGTGGCCGTAAGTGGAAGCACATGTTGACTGGCTTTCTTTTATAGCAGAGCTGAAAAATGCAAAACCAATTCGAATCATACTTCAAACTCCCCGCATTAAACTCAACTTGGACGATACCAGGGTTTTTTGATACATTATGATAGCAACTAATTATTTGGTCTTTTTTTTAGGGACTTTTCTGTTACTACAGCAAGAAAAGGTGAGTATACTTAAAATAATGTAATATACTTATCATTAATCAGCAAATTCTTATTGAATCAAGGGCAATTGATCCATATGTTGGGCGATAATTGAACTAATCTTCAAGCAAATCTGTAAAATTCTGCACCACATACATTATCTAATCCATCAGATTTTTCTTTTTCTTTTCACCAAAACTGAAGGAACATTTAGAGTTCTATCCTAAGACATAGTAAAAACGGTCCATAAACTGCTGTAAAAACTAAATTTGACAAAATGACTGCAGTACTTGTTGAATGTATAAGTCAGTGCTTCCCAATCTTTTTCTGTTACGCCCCCCCAGCAAGAAGAAAACAATTCGCGCCACCCCATCACCCACTCTCTGCCTCAACTATAAATAACAGCATCTTTCTATAAAATAGTTCTAGGTACACCTCTGCATAACATCGTATCCTTGTTAACATAAAGAAACAAACAAAAAAAGGATATATAGTTCAACTTACAAGGATGTGCAATTACACTTTATTGTAGTACGGTGGAAAAAAAAGCATGTTCCCCAGGGTCACACGCGCCCCCTTCAGCATCGCACCGCGCCCCCTGAGGGGGGCCCGCCCCACACTTTGAAAACCCCTGGTATAAGTGAAATATAGATAGATATGCAGCAAAATGTAGGTTACTGAACCATAATAAACAAACCATACAAAGTAATATTCATGCACAAGCCAAGAGAGAGCGATAGTAACTAATGAGCAGTCTCCATGACTACCACCCAAATCACACTGCACTATACCCTGAGCCACTGGAAGTTATGTGAGTCAGGATGCTAATATGCATCACAGTGGCAACCTGGCAGATAAAGACTTGTGCAACCAATACTGATAAATGTAGTGACACAGTCCAGACAATCTTAATAATCATGATTCATAATTCCTCCTTAACTAAAGAACAAACTGGCCTCAGCCCAGTGATGTCTGTCTGTCTTAAAGGATCCGAATCAGTCCACGAGATACAGTATTTTCTCCCTTTGCAGAGTCACTTCAGTCCTGCACGGCCCTTGACGGCTCCTCTAAACCAAGTAAATGTTTCCTAAATGTGTCACGTATTTGTGGAATTAGCTGAGTGCTGCACTTAGGGCCAGAACGCTGTCTGTTGTGCTGTTCCTGCCCTCACATTAGAACTGTTTATCCAGGCTGACTTGTACTCAGGGAGCAGTGTTTGACTCAGGTATTACTTTGACAAGTGGAACAAACTGCTAACCTCAGAGTGGAGTGACTCATGTGACACGCTACGTCACACGAGCTACAGCTGTTTCTCATAAAAATATTACATTAACCAATGCCATGTTCTGAGTCTCAGACACTGGCATTTACACCACAGTTTAAGGAAAAGTAGTGTACCCCCAGAAAAGGAGTATACAGTAGTCACTATGTCTGTTTTTACAGAGATTTTTAATCATCGATGACTCATATATATTTATAGATATTTATGGCTAATATTTTGCGTTTGCTAGTTAGCTTATGCTTAAGAATGTTACCTTCTTACCCTGTCACCTAAAACTGAGGTGTAGTTGTAGTTTTTCCCACAAATAACACAATTTTGTATGCACTTAAAGCTTAGACTCTGGAAGTTTTCTTTTTGTACGTCATCTGGCAAACCTTTTTATTCACCAAAAATGTATGTAATTTCATTATTAGGATTTGTTAGAAAAGGTGAAATGTTAGTTAAGCCACCCTCCATTTTTAATCAAGTTACACTGATGTTTCCCACCTAATAATCCCAGTTTAGACTTAATCTAATACTTTTACTCCTCAATCTAATCTCTGTTTCCTCTGTAATCCTGTCGACATGGCCTTTTCTCGACCAAGCAGCTCCTTCACGGCCAGAAATCAGTTAAATTCCCACAATACTCTACATCCCCTGGGAGATCTCAGTCACCAATCCTATTGTTTCACTGCCTGGCACAAGTCCAAGAAGGGCTGTTTATACATCATAGCAACAGTAACTAAGGAAAACAGACCCACACCGGACAGTTCTGTTCGTTTGAATCAACAAGAAGTGGATCCTTAATCAGCTGAACAGTTCAATATGATAATTCTTTTGTAACTTTTCCAGATTTGCCCTCGGTGTCTCACAGCTGTACATTCATCACTGGGGCAGGGGGAGCGTTACATGAGGGGCTCTTTCCCACAGGGTGGGTCTCCTCCCTGTCCCATCATCCACACCGTCATCATCTTGGATGGAAGGAATTGAGGGAAAGTTACTTTTTAGAACTGGATTTTTTCGCCACAGTGAAATTATTACAGTTCCATTATACTTAATTTACTGATGGCTACTCCTAAGGGATTAATTCTATCTATCTATCTATCTATCTATCTATCTATCTATCTATCTATCTATCTATCTATCTATCTATCCATCCATCCATCCATCCATCCATCCATCCATCCATCTATCTATCTATATGTTTATATCTATTTGTATGATCTTCAATCTATCGGAGATAGTTTACAGTAGACAAAATCATCTCCATAAATATTACACTCTTGAAATATTACTGACATGTCATTAGTTACATTACAGCAGTAATAGTCTTGTAACAGTTACAAGACATGCAGACAATCTTTAAAAGTGAATCCAATAAATTCATGGCTAACATGCTTAAGATGTTTGTTAGACGTTAGCTGTAGAAACAGCTGAAGATGTTCTTCATTTTTGGTTCAGGGTCTACATGCAATCTAATAAGATGTCAATATCTATAACAATATTTTAAAATTTTGTTTAGTGCAAGACGTAAAAACATATTTGATAAATCTTCATATATATTATATATCGAAACATAATTCTACAAAATGTTTCCAGGATATTCCTAGGTGTTTTTTTTTAACTTAAGTTATCAAGTGACCAGGTTTAAAACACCAAGCTGCCCAGTTGTGTATGTTTGAAACCCCTGTCTTAAGTGTAATATTGAATCAGTAGAAAACTCCTTCCTAATTTGATCTTCCTTTGAGAGGGAACATATTTTTGATCCTTGACACATCAACTATTTTTTCCCTCTTCTTATTTATGAGCAACTTCCTCCTCTACCCTTTGTCCCCTTTCATTGTAAACCGCTCTCCTCAGTGATCAGTACCAGAAATATAATGATGATGAAGCATCGGCACGAAGCAAGTTGTGCTCAACGCATCTGGTTAGGATTGAGGATCTTCTTTTCTGTTTCCTTCTGTCTCTGCACAAATGTAAATGAGATATGTGTGCACTGGTGGAACTAATCTGTATTATGTTGCAAGTTCAAATGAAAACAACAAATATTCTGCCCAAAAGAATTACATTTCTACCTTGGGGAGACACTGAGTCATACTTCATCCTCTTCCAGGGCTTGCGTCCTGACACATGTCTGCATTTGCGAAGCGAGTAGCAACTAAGTTAATTCACGTGTTCAGCAGAACCTAACAGACGCTGTGTGCAGTTGCAGCCGCCGAAGCTGGACTTTGTCTGAAAACTGCAGAACACCAAACGTTGGCTGAGTATATTAATTCCTGCATTTTGTTAAAATGGAAGCAAAAAAAGCCTGTGATTAATGTTCTAGAAAAACCCTCCATGCATATGCAGTTGCCACATATGACCAATAAAAAGATTGAGGCAGCGCTGACCTACATTAAATAAACGCATGGCAGAGAGATATATGACAAACTGGGAATGTCAGAAACTGGGAATTCCTACCAGAATACCTGACAAACTGCATTCTCTTCACATCCTCAGATACAAATCCAGGCGTGTGTACAGTGGAAAAACATGTCTTGGATTTTTCCATTTTTTTGACAAATAACATAAAATGAAATGACAGTAAGACCAAAAGACCAAAATAGACTGTGGAGACATGGATATCAGATGGCTTGTAAACTAATCTCCCATCAGGGCGGGCAGGAACAGTCCATCTGAAATCATTCCATATTGTAGACCGTTAGGGTTTCTCGTATCTCTCACATGTGGCATAACTGTGTTTCTGGGGGACACAGGGGGTCAATTAAATAAAAAGAAATGCCCCTACTGGATATAACCAGGGAGTAGCTACAGATATTGCAACATGTTTACAGAAAGCTTAAGGAATTTGATTGGTTTTAACACAGACAAATGTCAGAAAAAAAAAATGGCAGAAAATACTAAAAAATATATAGTACAAATATGTGAAACAAAACCACAAGCAGCTAAAGGTTAGATCTAAAGCAGGGGTCTCAAACCCAAATAAGTTGAGGGCCACCACCCACACTTTCAATTCACCAAAGGGCCGCGCCAGCTTTTAGTGTTCAATACAAAACATAAAAAATAATAAAGAATAAGTTTCCCATAGATCCTGTGTAATAAAACACAGAACCAGAAGGAGGCTGTGGATCAGGGTTTTGAGAACTACAGGATTTACCATAAAAATGTGGAGAACAAATCTATAAAATATAATTATGAATTCAACTTTCACATGAAGGTGGGGGGGCGCAAAATATCGTTCCAAGGGCCGCTAACGGCCCACGGGCTGCAAGTTTGAGACACCTGATCTGAAGGGAGAAAATCCAAAAATTAAGACATGGAAATAAAGAAGAATATCCATTTAATAATAAATAAATACATAAAAATAATAAAGTTTCCAAGTGTGAGTCATTTAGTACCAAGCGACAAAAGAGCTGTGTCTCATCTTCATCATGTTTAGCTCCTGAACTCAATCCCTTCTCTAAATCTCTTTCAATGTAAAGTGTTTCAGGTGTTTTCTCTGACCTGGTAGCAACGACTCCCTGGTGCAAGTCTGGCCAATATTACAGCATGAACATTAGTAGATCTTCCTGAGGTGCAGAGTGGACATTTCCTTCCTTGAATAATAAAAATATTATCGACCAACATTTGGAACAATTGCCCTCGACTCAAACACTAGCGCAGTCCTGTAATGACCGGTTCAAGGCTGTTATGGCTCAAAAGATATGAGCCACGTGTGCTGCAAACTGCAAACAGCACGAATTAGAAATGAATGTTGTCCCTGGTTATGATCAATTTTAGAAAGGCTGAGTTATGTTCCAGCGCAATCACTTTTAACATGTGGCAATCTGACGGTGACAGCCCTTTTCATTGGTGGAAAAAAATTGCACTTATTTTGAAAGGTACATTTGTGTTTGCTTCAATCTTTCCAATTTATCTTGGCACCGCAGGCCAAGATGCCTAGATGTTACTCACAAACTCATACAGCTATTTTGGCAACTGGTCAGCGGAAAAATGCACTGAGAAAATGTCAACTGAGCTAAGTTAATTTTGGAGAATGTACAAGAGAAAAATTCGACTATATATTAGAAATGGAGCTGTAATAATAACAATTATAGCAACAACAACAACAATAATAATAAAAATAACTCCTTCATCTTCATCCACTTAAACATAATCAGGCTGCAGGGACAGCAGTCTCCACAACTGCCGCCCAAATCACAGTGCTCCATACTGTGAGCCATCCTGTGGGTGGCGAGCCAACAACCTGAAGCCTTGGGTCACATATCTACTTCCCCACCCTTAATGATAATAATAATAACATGTTATTATTATTATATAATTAATTAGTGGTTTTATGCCAATAATAATAATAATAATATAACAATAATTATTATATTCATTATATTTTTAATATATTATCACATAATGTATTATATAAATTATAATATATATTATAATATATCTTCTACTACTACTATGCACACTTCATTATATATAAAATTATAAATATATTATTTTATTATTATTATTATTATTATTACTATAGAGGTCTAACAAGTTAAACAACTAGGCCAATGATTAAAAAAGAAAATGAAAGATAGAAACAAACTTGTATTTTAGTCAATATTAGTTTTAAATATAGCTAGAAAGTGACATGCTTACCAGGATGAGCTCAATATAACCGGTAACATAAATAGTTTAATTTTTTATAGGCTACAATTTAACTTACCAAAACTAACTAACACTACTAATTACAAGTGGAAATTGCAACAAATTCAGAAAACTTGTACAGTGCCTGTTAGACACAAACTTGACACACTATTCATTCATTCATTTATCTATTTATCTATTCAACCAACTTCCTGTGGGTGGTGAGCCCAATGGACGTTTTGCTAGGTTGGTTGCTGAATGTTTCTACATTATCATTGTTATTACTATAATTACTTCTATTATTAATTTTGTTGTTGGTATGTTTGTTATCATCTTACCCGTATTTTTGAGGAAACTGCCTGTGTATGATGTGACAGCGCTGGTGGTGGGATCAATGAATCCATCTCCACAGTCGTTACATGATCTGGGAACTTCACTTTGAGGATGTTGATTGGTCAGTTGGGAGTCTCCTGTGCACAGAAAACATATTTAGTGAAATATTCCAATTCCAGCTGTTTTCTACATTGACAGCATGATTTTTACCTGCAGGTCTGAGTCCACTGCACCTCTCTGTGTAGAATCGCCTGTCCTGACCGTCACAGTAATCCCAGTCTTTCTCCTGGTACTGAAGTCCATCAGCAAATGTTAATGTCCCCTGGTGTGGATGAATGACACTCAGTTATACAGTGCAGTAAGTATTACTGTACTTGTATCGCTTACTTGTCAAAAATGTTACAATATCTGCGAGCTGTGTCTCAACCTGTTTCTACTTAATGGGACACCTGTAGGGATTTTCTATTCAATAAAGTCCTGACTCACCCATTTACAGTATTTTGTCTCTGCGTCTACAGCAGATTGCTCACTGATGGATATCTTAAAACCGCAGTAAATGAAACCAAACCTTGCAGAAAAATGAGGGAAAACAAATTCAGTATCTAGCGCAAACATACAGTATGTGAAGTAAATTAAAATGGACTTTTTAAAATAAACACACATTTTTAGAATTATCCCTGAACAGTAATAATATTTTTCATTATGCTATCAACGCTTTGTTTCCCAATTACTTCTACTACCAATTTGGTCTACTGGTTTTATAACATGAACTACAATTGTTGGAAAATAAAAGCAAATACAAATCACTGAACTAAGTGTCTGCTTTACGGATCTTAAACTCAACAGCCTGTACATGAATTAAAAATGATTTGTTTTAATTCAGATTCCTTCAGGCTTGTTTTAATTGTAACTGGTTCTGTTGTATTACCGATATCGATATGGAATTGTGTGGTCCAAAGTTTGTCATAGTTAAGACCTGCCATCAACCCAGCCATGGACACAGTGAATATAAAATGCAAAGTCATACACCCCCACCTGTTGGGCTATGCCATTCACCCAGGTGGATTCATATTTACTCCCATTGGGAAAGTAAAGGACGCCTTTGCCATGGAACATGCCGTCTTTGGTCTCTCCTTCATACTTAGTCTCAGTGGAAAAGGTGTATTCTCCTCTACCCTCCATCCTGGGTATGAGAAGATGAAGACATTTTTTTGCACCTTGCTTGAATACACGTTAACATGTCCCCCTATTTAAGTAAATTATAGTAAATTTCACTTTTTCTTTCAGGTGTATTTCAGATAGATAGATAGATAGATAAATAGGTAGATAGAGAACCTTAGTTAGAACTTTATTAATCTCTCGGGATTGTCATCAGAACAGAACAAGAGATAAATACAATAAGTACAACAAGTATACACACACACACACACACACACACACATATGTATGTGTGTGTACATGTATGTATATATATATATACATATATAGTACTAAATGGTGTGTACATAAAAACACTTTTACCTTACACATTTGAAAAGGTGAAATAAATAAATGTGACTTATTATATATTATTATGTTTACCTGCCATATTTTGTAGGTCCTTTGTAGCTGCTTCCTGTGAACTCCATGATTTAGCTAAAGAAACAATCATTAAATAAGCGTCTCAATATCACCATGGAGAAGAGACAACAATGACGTTACACAGAAAGAGTAATATTATTATATATTAACTAAGATATTTTATATGATGTCAAGGTTAATCAGATGAACGCAACGAAAATGGAATACGCGCAATATGTTTAAGTTTTAAATAATTACAATTGATTTTTTTCACGTATCACGTATGTAATGGCGTTATGCGTCCTTACGTCATCAGACTGCGCCTCTTGGCCGCAGCGGCATTAGCATCAAAGCTAGCTGACCTTCTCTGCCTCCTCGTCGCTCGTCTCGGAGCTGGACGAGGACCTTGAATGGTTTTAAAAGCTTTTTGAGATTGTTTGTGACTTCGCTTTATTAGAAAGCCATGTCAACGACACCAGACATCCCCACGCTCCACGAGCTGAACGTGGAAGAGGTTAGCAACATAAACTACTGTTTTTGCCTTTAGACTGCAGAAGGACAGCGACCGGCTAACTAGCTGCTGTGCTAAAGTTAACGGCTCACAGTTTTAATTGCATTTAAAACAGACTGTTGTACGTTTATCAGACATAAAATAACGTAATCAATATCAAATATTTATTTTGACAATTCTTTTCTGCAGGGAAATTTCATTGTAGCGGTATTGACAGTTTAGCATTGAATACCCAGTGTCTCACAACTACTTGTTTTGATTGTCAAGAACTAAACAACTGCGTTTAGTAAACTGTTTAATTAAATTTTTTTTATACTTATGCATATTTGTTGGAAGTTTGCGTTTTTAGACAGTATTAGTTTGCAAAGTCTCAACCAAAACAAGCTTCGCTCGCGTCTCAACACTGGCATTTGACACAGTGAACGTGTCCTTGAGAGTCAAATGTTACATTGAGCAGAACTTTAGATTCAACTCCTACTAGTAATATGGTTCACAATCAATTCAGCAGATGCATAAGAAAAAGTTTTTGTAATATAAATTAATAAACTTGTACATAAAATGATTCAGAAAAAAACACTATATCAAAGTTGTTTTTCTTCAATAAGCTTACTCTTAATGTGAAATTGTATTGATGTTACCTCTTTATATATATTGGGTGTCATGCATTAATGCTAATAAAATAATTAAATAAAGATCAGTCATATAATCCATTTAATTTACTTTATAAGCCTAAATAATTGTATACTTTTATTTTGCTTATACCAATCATGTGTTAAGATATCCTAAAACTTAACCACACTTTGTACTAGAAATTTTGTAAATGATTTATTTATTTTTTTATTGAATTAGTTTTGGTTTATCCACTTTATTTATATATAATAACTGGTGATATGGTAAATTGAACATGTATCATATTTATGTTTTTCATTAGTATGAAATTGTCCTTAATATCCCCACTGGCACCTCAATAAAATGCAGTATTTCTCACATTTTGTCAAAGTGATGTAATAAATATTTGAGCTGGATTTGCAGGTATGGTTTTCTCAATTATTCGTTGTTAACTTGGGTTTCTGCTTTGGCCCAGGTCAATTTGTCATCTGCACCGTTGAAGGCTGCTGCCCATCATATGGGCTCTCAGTGTGACAAACCCAACAAGGAGTTCATGCTCTGTCGCTGGGAAGAGAAGGACCCAACTAAGTGTATCAACGAGGGGAAGAAAGTCAACGAGTGTGCACTTAACTTCTTTAGGTAAGAAGAAGAAGAAGAAGAATGGTTTATATTTATTTAGAAGAAGAATGGTTTATTTATTTATTTTTTTAATGGTTTATAGGCACACACACATACACACACACACTAAAAACAACCCTGACCATGCCTATATGTTTTGGTCCTGCACCAGACTTACCACATTTTGGTCCTAAACCTTCTTAATTCTTAATTTAGCTTATAGCATCATTGTCTCCTCTGGGGCAGTGGTGACCGAGTGGTTAAGGAACTGGACTGGGGTCTGGAGGGTTCCAGGTTCAAATCCACCGACTGCCAGGTTACCACTGAGGTCCACTGAGCATGGCACAGTCCCCACTCACTGCTCCCTGGGTGCTCTAAGCTGCCCAGTGTTCACTTTGGTGATAGGTTAAGGGCAGAGGTGACATTTTGTTGTGTGCTGTGGTGTGAATCACAATGTCATAATGTCAAAAAGTTTGCCTTCTTTGCCTTCATATACTTTCCTCTTTTGGCCTTGTTTGGTTTGCGTCTGCAGCCTTCCACCTTAAAAACCATTCATACCGCTCTTGCTTATGCTATCATACTGCCTAGATGGCTATTCTTCTTGGTTGGAAGTGTCCCCTCACAATAGATGGGTTAAATAATTACTATTAACTACCAAACTGAAAGAGCTAAGGTTTTCTGTCAAGGACTCGCTCATTCCATTTGAAAAAACATTGAGACCTCTTTTAATTCATATTAAATTAGTGTCATCTTTGTGTATGTGATGGTTGTGCACTTCAGATTCATGCATATATTTATTTCTTAATTAAGATTACCTATTTGGGCACAAATGATCAGGACATGTAAAATGTTTATGGGCAAATAAATGTATTGCCAGACGTGGGCCTAGTAATACTGCCATGCTGCTCTGTGTTGTGTTAATCAAATATGTTTGACTTTACATGCAGTTGATTGGGAGGCGGTCGTGAGGCGTTAGTAGCATGTTGTTACTCGGCGTACATGGCACAAAAAGCCATGTACACGCAGTAACTTCACCAGGTTTTGTAGCAGATATATGAGCATGTCCTTTAATGCTAATACAAACATACAAAACTGATTGTTGTGGAAATTATGTAAAGCCTAATCAAGAAATGTCTCAAAAACATTTTTTGAAAATGGTCTTTAAGATTTTTTAAAAATGGTCTTTAAGGTCACATGTCTTTTATCAGGTTGAAGATGCATCACACAGTATTCCAAGAAAACATACCTAATAATTCCATCATCAAAACTTTGTGTTTTTCTTCTATTCACCTCTTCGTAAAAAAAACAACTAATAGTGACGTTGTTCAGTAGCTTGACACATGCTTAATTTTGTCAACTGTTCATATTTAATTTTTTCCTGATAATAAACTTAAGAGGTGTTTTCAAAATATGTCTTAGAAATGAGATTTACTAACCCCCATCTAGAAACTGTTACTGCTCTGTGGGTGGTTTGGCACCAGACTGCAGCAGTACAAAAAAACTTTTCCTAAATATTACTAATTTACTTCAGTCAAAAAAAATCCATTAATATTAAATTAGTCATTCTAACTGGTTTAACAGTAAAATATTTATATTTTAAAATATTTAGATATTTTTTATATATTGTGTCCCCAACAGTTGTCTTAGAAGTTGTGGGGATCAAAACTACAAAACATGTTTTTATCCGTAAAGACAGTAATGTTTAAGATTATTAACAATGTGCAGACTTTATAACAGGAGTAAATTTGCAGTCACAAAATTTCACATACTAATCTGTTACTATAGGGTTTGCCATATGGTTGGCAGTTGTGGGCTAGTGTTTGGGGAGTTGGACTTCTTCCTTTGGTGCAAAGCTGCCCACTGTTCACCTTAGCCATGGTTTAAATGCAGAGGTTGAGTGTTGTTGTGTGAGGTGGTGTGGAACACAATGTGAAGGAGTCTCATTTTTCTCAGTTTTCCTGTAGGGGTAATTGTTTTTGCATATAATACCATAATGTTTATTTAAATCTGTGTCACTGCTAAGCTGCCTTAGTATGAACAAGCTACACAGGTCCAGAGTAAATCACTCATTCACCTACAGACGCTGTTGTGTTTGTAAACTCAACACTGGGGGTAATTGGAGTCTTGGGTCTGGGGATCTGTTCCCTTCAGACGTCTGTGTCTCTGTTTACTGACAAATTTCAACACAGTCTGAGTTTTGTTGATTTCAACACAAGGTTTTTTTTTTTTTCTAAGAAATCACACAGCACCTCAGACATAAAAGAAGCAATTGAGACTGCAGGTACAAAAATAAATTTATGTTGGTAAAATGGTTTGAACCTGAAACTACCATGAATGTGACCGGATAAGACAAAAACTGGTATTAAACTTGGGGCTGTTGTTGATGTTGTCCTGGCTGGTGTATATCCTCCAGTTTGATATGATATAACCACAAATCCAGATTTTTTTTATTATATGCTTAATTAATTCCATTTAAAGTTTTGAAACAAATCTCCACTTATCAAATGTAAAAATAAAAAAAAAATCCTAATCTCCGTTTTCCACTTTCCTCATAGGCAAATCAAGGGCAACTGTGCCGAGTCATTCACACAGTATTGGACCTGTCTGGATTATTACCCCAGAGCAGACCTGTTCAGGTGCCGCGAGGAACAGAAGGTGTTTGACGACTGCGTACTTGAGAAGCTGGGCTGGAAGAGACCTGACCTGGGAGAGCTGTCTAAGGTCTTTTTCTTTCTTTTTTTTTTTAATTTCTTGTACAATATTGAAGGTTTACAGAACACTTGTGAGACCAGCCATAATGTATGGTTTAGAACGGTGGTTCTTAACTGGTGGGTCCTGACCCAAAAGTGGGTTTTTGACCCGTCCTGTATGAGTTGCAAACAGCTGGTCAAAAATCTAAATAATATGATTATGTAAATATATGTATATATAAATATATATATTTTAGAAAATCTCTTATTTTGAAAGGGATACTCTGCTGAATAAAATGATTATGTTAAAAAAAAGATTTTTCAAAGGTTATATATATATTTTTTAGAAAATTTATTTGCTTGGTTTCAATTCTATGATAGCGGGGCACGACTTGATGACCACAGGAAAATGTGGGTCCCATGAAACCAGTTGAAATCACTGAGATCACTGGGTTAGAAAACACTAGGAATAAGCAGAAACCAAGATGCAGAGCTGGAAGAGAT
>JAFBJS010005704.1:55536-104213 GCA_016785265.1 Paraplagusia blochii | reverse complement strand
AAAAATAAATATATATATATATATATATATATACATATATATATATATACACATATATATATCCATATGTATATATACTTATATATATATATATTAGAAAATCTCTTATTTTGAAAGGCATACTCTGCTGAATAAAATGATTATGTTAAAAAAAATGATTTTTCAAAGGTTTTATATATTTTTTTTTTAGAAAATGTATTTGCTTGGTTTCAATTCTATGATAGCATGGCACGACTTGATGACCACAGGAAAATGTGGGTCCCAGAGTGAAAGTCAGTTGAAAATCACTGGGTTAGAAAACACTAGGAATAAGCAGAAACCAAGATGCAGAGCTGGAAGTGATTGAGTTGATGCTGAGGTTCTCTTTAGGGGTGACAAGAATCAGGCATTAGGTGATTAGAGGGACAACACAGACAGGGAGGTTGGGAGTAAAATGTGGAGAAGCCAGATTGAGATGGTTTAGGCATGTCTAGAGGAGAGACAGTAGATACCTTGGTGGAAGAATGATCCTAGAGATGCAGCTACCAGGTTGGAGACGAAGGATAGGTTGATGGATGCAGTGAGGAAGGAAATGGAGGTAGTTGAAGTAAGAGGACAGGGTGAGATGGAAATTGTTTCACCCCTAGAAAAAGGACAAGCCGAAAGGAAAAGAATAAGATTAATAATCTCAAAATTGCAAATTATTTTGTTTTTACAGACCTTTCCAGCCAAATTGTATGTAAGCCTTTGATTGCTCCTCACTCTTGTCTCAGGTCTTAAGAAAACAAAAATTTATTTTTCTTTTTTTATCTTTTAGCAGAAGCAATCACAGTAGTCCCCTGATTGTGACCATGGGGTTTGGGGGATTTTGGTGAAAAAGTCCAATCTGAATGAATGTTTAAATGTAATCAAATATGTGGATGTTTCTGACTTGCTGAGCAAAGCTGTTGTTCACAGTTCAAGTGCTTTTGGAAAATGATCCAAGGAGGGAAATTGCAGAAAATGTAAAAAAAAACTATCAAAACATGGAGTCGCTGCACAATTCTTCAAATCATCAGATATAGGAATTCTTAATTTTATTTTCTGACATCTGAGTGTTGAGTGAGACTTTTTCAAGGGTCTCCATCACCATGTTTGAGAGATCTTATGAATAATTAGAGAAACACCTGTTGAAATGACTGAAGGCTTAATGGAGGTTTTGGATCTACCACCATCTGTTTTCTTTTTCTTCTCCCGAAAGTACAAAAACTTGGATTTCAGGTTTGGATGTAAGTCAAAATAAATCAGGTTATGACCCGTTGTCATTGCCAGGATTTCATCAACACAAACAAATCCTCTGTGGAAATGACCATTTCATCCTCTGCAAAAGAATCTGTGTATTTGTTTTTATTTAAAAAAATGTGGAGTTGTAAATTAATGGGACTTTCTGGTTCATTCACATTTTTTATGCATTGTATCATGACGTCTTGGTCGTGATACACCACGATGAAGCCGTTAAATGTGAAAGAGAACCAGGGCTTTAAATTGTGTTTACATTACTTTTTTTTACCAGGTCACCAAAGTGGCGACCGACCGACCCGAGCCCGTGAACCCATACCACTCTAGACCACGTCCTGAGCCCAACCCAGTCACCGAGGGGAAACTGGAACCATCCAAATATGGCAGCAGGTTATTCTTCTGGAGCTGGTGAAGAGACGTCTCCGCCCGTCACCTCGCTGCAGTCGTGGGCTGTGTTCAAAAGATCTGCCAAACGTGATCACTGATATCCATCATCTCACAGATGAAGGCATCAACCCCTTTTAGATTTTTTTTTTTTTCTGGTCACATTTGTAATTCTTCTGAGAGTTTGTTTTGGACACAGCTCATGTCTTGGCAACTGCCTGCAGTGATATTGTTCCTCCGGTATCATCACAGTTTGTTAAAGGAAGGAAGGATGGATGATTATGAGAACAAACTCCATGGATCCATGCAGCTTTCCTGACCACTTATGTAAATGTAATCAGTGAGCAGCTACAACATGCTGTTATTATTGTTGTCATCTAATAAAAGAGATAAATTATAACTCTGGTTTTCAATGCATCATTATTTAAAGGAATGATTTAAAGAAATCTAGAATTTAATGGTTGCAGACACATGGGCTAATTGTGGGGAGCGATCGCCTTTTTGCACATCTGTGTTTTGTCAGTGTGTGTTTTCAGACTCAGGGAGGTTAAAGCTCAGGGCTCAGGGTTACTACCTGCAGTCAGTGAGTGATCCTTCTGCTTCCTCCTTTTATCCCAACTCACTTCCTGTGACTGACCTGGACTGGACTGAAGGCGATAGGAGTCATCGCAGAGATGAACCACCAAACGTCTGTTATTGCTGCCAGCGCACGTGCGTCACGTCTGCTCCTGACCTTGATTCAGAGGAGAAGTGACATTGCACCATAAATAAAGCTGCCAGTGTCAATGATAGTGTTTGGTTGGTTGTCTTAACCATTGTTTCCCAAAGCCTTGGTCGCGGTCCTTCGGTGGATTGCGACATACTTTTTTTGGGAAGGTCGTCGCTCATGTTTCATTGGAGCTGGTAATTTTTTTCTGGTTCATTTACTGTTTTCTGTTTCTTGGGTAATACCTATTGCTCAGATTTCGCTGAACCATAAAATATCCTCAATAATTGACAATGAGTTACCAATAATGTTTATTGAATGAGGTTGTAAACGACTAACTTTTAAAATATGGGTCTCAAGAGAATATATGTTGGTGAAACACTGCACTAAACCATTAAAAAGACAAAATTTCAAGGTAAAATGTATTGTGAGTAAATTGCCCGTTGCTTTGTGGCAGTTAATGAATGTGGGACAGCTGTGGCCTGTTATCAACCTCCTAAAATAGTTGCCGAAGTCACAAAGGTAGATTCTAAAATTTGCCTAAGTTACACAATTCTCTCATGTCCCATGTTTGACTGACCTCCTTGTTTCAGTGTGTCAGTGGACATTTGTCGTTATAGCTTCATTCATTCTTCTTTAGCCGCATATCCATTACAGATTGCAGGGGCAATGTCTCCTTGACTGCCACCCACACTACACCATACCACACATGCATGAACCTTCCTCCATCGTCAGGCAAACTAAGGTCCGGGGGCCTAATACGGCCAAATCAGCTTAGTAATCGCCTGCCAAAACTTCTCCAAGTTATGAAGCTAGTGTGTATTCCTGTTGTTCTGATTTCCATAACATCTGACATAAATTACCTGTGCAATCATTTGAGAAGGGTGACACTGTTCATTTGTCTGATTGAGCTGTGACTCCACAGAACACCCAAAATTTCCAAATACTGTGTTTTTGTTGATTAATGAAAAGGTTTGTATAAGATTTAAGTATCCTTCTTTACAACAATTGTAAAGTTTACAAAGTCATGCTGTATTAAGTACTGTCTTAACAAAAAAATTAACATACACCCCAAAGTAGGGTTCATCAAGTGTAGTTGTTAGAATGCCACAATGTTTTTGAGAACCAAATGCTCACGTTTTAATCAAAATTTGATGAATGTTATTTTGTTTAACAAAATAACATTTTTAATTTTGCAGACTAATAAAGGGCCGCATTGGATGGATTAAAAGGGCCGCATTGGATGGATTAGTGGGCTGGATTTGGGCTGCAGGCCTCCATTTGGTGATATCACAGCTGAAGATTTAGTGACAAGAATACAACCTTTAGCTGTTTTCGGTTAAAGGATGAATGAATTTTGGTTAAGAGTTAAGAGCCAAGAAAAACCCAAACTTCAAATAGCTAGACTTAAGTAACTTAAACAAATACAAATGTAGAAAAATTGAGGAAATAAGGTAAAAATGTATTAAATAAAGCTGAAATTACTGGAAAACAGAAATTTCAAAACTAAATTTAGTATTAAATGTCATTGACAAAGTAGAGGAGCACTGTTTAACAGTAACTGGAGAGTGATATCAAATGGTTTCTTTTTCTCTTCTTACCCATATGTTAAATACAAACCACAAGCAGCGTTTTTCATTGTTCAATGACCGACGTGGGAGAGTTTGTCTCTTTAACCTCTGCCTTGTTGTTTTCTGTGGGGACCAATACAATGTGACGACCCTCTCATGATCACGAGGGGAGATGGGACCCTGGGGTGTTTTAGACATGATGTAATGTCCAGTGTATCAGTGAACAAAAAACACAGGATCTGTCGGGTAAAAGGCGCTGGTTTTATTCAAAACAGAAGAAGAAGTAGTTGTTGTTGTTTTAACCCACTGATCTGATGCTTGCTGGTTTAGAGAGTATTTAGACTTCTCACTGTGTCTATGCACTTCGAAGCTCTAATTTCCTATGTTGGGATCAATGAAGTATTTGTATTTCAAAGCACTAAGCACTACCTTACATATCATATGGACATGCATGTCTCTGGACATGTTATTTTTTCTCGAGTGTCAGTCATGGTTCTAGCAGAAATCCCCTCACAAGGTGTGGTCTGAACCTGCGACTTGAACAGGAAACGTCTGACAGGCCTACTTCTGACCTTGACGGCAGACAAAGAGAGGAGGGAAGAAAGGGAGAAAAAGGTGTGGACACATGGAAAAGGTGTAAGAGGTTAAGAGGAGGTAGCGATAACGAAAAAAAACAAAACTATAAAATAGAAACAGAAACGGCAAACCAGTGTAAGTGACTTCAGACCCAGGTGAGGACGGAGGAGTTGAGTGAGGGTGCTGCCGGTTGTAATGGCGGTGGGCGTTTCTGGAGGTAGTTCAGTGGCTGGCGGTGCAGCCCCAGGGCTCGTGGCAGACCCGTCTACATGCGACTCACAGGAAGCGGCGGGTCATCGTTGTTTGACACGGCACCGCTGCAGGAAACGGGCTCTGGCTCAGGAAAGAAATACAATACAGGGCTTTCACAAAGCTGCAGTCGACCCGGGAGAGCGGCGTGTTTAAACACTCAAACACCCACACAAGTTCATTAAACACACCACTGTCCATATTACCATTGTTAAGGCCTGCTTCAACATAACAACAGGAATATGTGAAGGCCGAGGGATGACTCGGAAATACCAAAAACCATAGCCAAAATAAACAGATGAGGTGAAGTTTTTTTTTTTTTTTCTTCCAAATGATGGTTCATTTGGACGCATCCATGACTAGAAATGTGTGTATATGTGTGTGTGACTTGACTAAACTAACCAAGCAAAGTTTTGCAAAGTAACTAATGATGGAGAACTTGCCAGAAGACTAGAGATTGCATTGGGAAAGGACATGGTGGTAGTTGGAGTAAGAGTTGAGAATACAGAGGACAGGGGGACATGGAAAATGTTCCTGTGGAAAACCCTGAAAAAGGGACAAGACGAAAGGAGAAGAAGACGATTATGGTTCCTTTTCTCAGAAAGTCAAGACTAAATTAACCAAAAATGAGCCAATTCTGGCTAGCCTAGCGATTAAAGGAAGTGGACTTGGGTCCTCAAGGCTTCAGGTTCTAATCCACCAGCTGCCAGGTTTCCACTGAGGGGGCAACCCTCTTGTGGACTCACCACAGACAGGAAGGCTGACAGTATGGAGCAGTGTGATTTGGTTAGCGCCAGCAGCTGTGAATTGGCAATAGATGATGAAAAGTTAGTAAATTAATATTCAGAATAAATTTCTGGACTTGATTACTTATTAAGTCACTTATTGGACAGTTGGGGGTGTAGGGGTTAAGGGAGCGGACTTGGTCTGGGCAATGTCCCCGGTTCGAATCCCCCTACTGCCAAGTTACCGCTGAGGTGCATAATTTCCCGAAGGATACTCTCTAGGGATTAATATAGTTCTTATTATTATTATTATTATTATTATTACTTAATCCCATTTAGGTCAGTGAATCAACACTGTTATCATCATATTCCTTATTCAGACCAGGGGAACTTGGAGAACTTGCCAGAAGACTGGAGATTCATTTCCTTGTGGATGCAGTGGGAAAGGACATGGAGGTAGTTAGAGTAAAAGTTTAGAAAACAGAGGACAGGGGGACATGGAAAATGTTCCTGTCTGTGTTTACAGTGGGTTCACCTCCCACTGGAAGGCTGACAGTATGGAGCAGTGTGATTTAGTGATTTGCTGTGACCCAGTAACAGGTGATGAAGATAAATTAATGGATATTTACTTTACATTTGGACATTTTCAGAATTTGTATGTTAAGGGCCCTGTCATTGTCTTTGTTCTCTAAAACAGGGGACTCATACTCCCGGTCTAGGGACCACGTTTCATCCACAAATCTCAGTTAGACCCAAGACTGGATGTTGGTAATAATTCATTTTCACAATTTAGGTCATTTATGAAGTCACTTTAAATGTTTTTATTGTCTTAGTTGACCATTTGTATAGTTGTTTTAAACAGTATTTACATTCATTAATATACTTTTTCTGTCAGGATGTATGGATAAGAGACAGGAGGCGGAGCTGGAGGTGGAGGAGTTAAAGATGCTGAGATGAGACAGAGAGACAAGGATGGACAAGTTAGAAAGGAGGTGTTTAGATGGACAACACAGACAGAAAGGTGTGGAGTAAAAAACTAGAAAAGCACGATTGAGATGGTTTGGACATGTTCAGAGGAGGGACACTGGTTATATTGGGAGAAGAATGATCCTCGAGATGGAGCTTCGAGGTAGGAGACAAAGAGGAGATTGATGAATGCTGTGAGGGAGGACATGGAGGTAGATGGAGTTGTGGATACAGAGGACGGAGGAGATGGAAAATGTTGATTTGCTGTGGCAACCCCTGAAAAAAGGGACAAGTCGAAAGAAGCAGAAGAAGAAGAAGTATTTTGAAGTATTGTTGTACTAAACAGGGGACACTGGTATGGCCCTCTAGAGAAATAATGCTGGCAGCAATGGATCTGAGCTCATTTGAGTTGGTGAACTCTACTCTGCTCCAAACCATTAAGAGCCCTCCTCTCACCCCCGCCCCAACATGAGGGTGCACTTGATTCTACAAACTCTGAAAGTGTGGTTGTGTTTGATTTGTTTGTGTTGTGGTGCCGTCCTTTCAGACTCCGTCATGACACTGAGTGCTGCTTTCATGTCTCCTCTCGTCCCTCCATATGACACAGGGGACGCTTTGAACTGACATGCAGGCTTCAGTTTGTATGTAAAACACACACAACCACCGAAGCCACAAAGTACCACCAGGACATCCACCACCTTCACTCATAATCTGGAGACATCAATGAAGGGAGGGGTGCGGGGGGAGCGGGGCTGAGACATAAAGCACATGCTCACTAACACGCCAGACCTTGTTGGGTTTTTTTTTTTTTTTTTAAGGTCTGGTTTTTGTTGAGCCCAGCGAACAAAAGATGTGTGTCCAGACAAATTTGTTGCACCTGAATTTTAAAACAGCTTTGTTCATTTTAATACACAATTAAAGTGCAGTAGATTTTAACAAAATTAGTCTAGAGACAGATTTCATAAAACAATAACTACCAGGCTGCGAACTGATATGTGGGTCTTTGGTACCTGGCCTCAGAGATATGTCATTCTATTTCCATTCTATTTATGATTTTACGCTGAGTAGTGTTTTATTTTGAAAAATTCAATATATCAAATACACATCAACTGGTGCTGCCTCCTTTTTGCCGCCTATCACAGAGGACGTCCACGCCGTATAGTGAGGCAATGAAGCCTTTAAAACTGCTTCACCACTTGGAGGTGAAAAGTGGAAAAGTTAGTCAAATGTGACAAAGTGATTATCAACTATGTATGTTGATTATGTTGCATAGATAGTCGATGAAAGTTAATTGTTGTAGCTAAAAAAAAAGTTTTATACCCATTCATTTTATTTAGGGTTATTTATCCACTACCTTAAAGACAGGTCCATGAAACAATTGCCAGACATTTTATTGGTCCAAAAAAGGCAGGGAACACTGTTTTAATGGACACTGAAGTGAAAAAGCTCTTGTGATTTTCATGCTAATAAGACATTGCTTATTTATAAGGTTCACTTTGTGATCCCTTGAAATTCAGAAGTATTAAGCATTAACATTCATCCACCCCATCACGCACTTATCCAACTTCAACTTATACCACCCTGCCCTTATACTGTAGACCCTCACACAAGCTCAGGAACAAAATCCAACCCCGACAGGGCAAAAAGAGGAATAAACCTCAGGTAGACAGACAGTGGAGGGGGACCCACACCGAGGACAGACAGGTAAAAAGACAAATTCTATTTATCGTAATGGGTTATAAAAATGTGTCCACTACTGGTTCACACAGGGAATAGTCTCCATAACTGCCACCCAAATCACACTGCACCACTTCCTGTAGTAGGCATGTCCATTAGAAGCCAACCGCCCTAATTTGGAATTAATCTTGCCCAGAAGGTGAATCATGGAGTTCCACAACAATGACAATATTGAGACATTGTCTCAGGGCCAATGCAAAGACCATTAACAATAGCAATAATGGATAAAGAACAAACAAAATTATGTTATGATTAAATAAGAAAATGACTGCTTAGTCCGGAGATTGGTCCTGGTTTATGAAAAATTACATTTATTTTGTATATTAGCGGCATTCACTTCGGCCCAAAGGCAATGTCTCTGTCTGGGGTTCCTCAATCCAGAGGTCCAATCCCAGTCAGGGCGGTTAGCTTCCAGTGGTCTCACCACCTGGAAAAAGTACAGTATGGTGCAATGCCATTATGTGACAGCCGTGGAAACTGCTCCCTCTGCGACCTGGTTACGGTTAGGCGGATGAAAATGGATGGATGTATATTGGCAAAAAACATATATTTGATGAAGTTTATAGAAACCATTCTTTCATTCACTTCAATCCTTGTTGCCAGGTCACAAGTGAATGGTGCTGTGATCAGAACACCTTAGTGGCGACTGGTGGATTTGTTCTCAACCACTTGGCCACCACTGCTGCCCAAGTATTACAGAAATAATCCTGGAAAACAATTATGGACAGGGAGTCAAGTAGAAACCTATCAATTTAGCACCAAGAATGTGTATAAAAAGAATACGTCTTACAGTATAATGTGAGCTGCTGAGGAAAAAAACAGGAACAAACGTCCAAACGGTAACAATAACTGCGGCCGCGTCAGAGTTATTCAAGGTTATAAAAGTCGTCAAGTTACCCCATCACAAAAAAAATAAAAAATATTCCAACGTTTGTATGCAAGAAAATATAAATCACCTCACAAGACATTCACACTGTAATTCTCCCTGGGCCGGAATCTGGTTGATGACGGAGCGATGACCATCGCTCATGTTTTGCATTCCTGTGGGACACGCTTCACAGAGCCTCTTTCATGCCTCAGTTTTGCCAAACGCCTCTGAATGCCGTGGTAAAGATAACATTTAGCAAAATTCGCAGGGCGCATTTTTCTTCATTTTCTTTTGCTCAAGCTGTTAGGTGGTCGAGGAAGCGATGAAACGAAATAAGAGGCTTCGCTTCACGGCACAAAAATGGAGCTAAGTCAGTCTACACAATGAGAGAAATCTTACACAAAAAAAGCTTGAAAAAGCCTGTGTCTTTGAAGGTTTTTTTTTTTTTTCTTTTTTACTGAAAGAGGAAGGAAACTGCTTTTTCTCCCTGTGTAAGAGCTGGAAATTCTGTGAAACTCATTCCTAACTGTTTATTCCATGTTTTAAAAAATGAATCTCCACTCCGTTCTTTTTCTCCCGGCGTGTTTACTCTGTGGTATCTGAGCAAATGGACTAATGTGAAGTATGTGATGAAATGAGATGTTGAAACGACAGCTCAGCCAATCGTCACACCGCCCAAAAGGCAAGAAGCTGCGGTCTGCTGGGAGCCCTGTCAGACCGCTGTTTATTTGTCTGCAGGTGTGTGTGTGTGTGTGTGTGTGTGTGTGTGTGTGTGTATTTGGCCTATATGTTTGGTGGAATATGAGAGCATGATGGATATAAAGTGCTTGAAGTTCTATGGTATGTTTGTGGATTTGTGCATGTTCAGTGTGCGCACGTGTGGTGTTTATCTTGGCCTGAGCTCAGATCTTCATCCCTTCTCCGCTGATAGCTTCATGCTTCCATCTCTCTGTCCCCGCGGCTATTTAGGAGTTTCCTGAATTGCCTTCCCCTGCGTGCCAGCTTCCAATACATTTTCTTCTCCTCTACTGTCTTTTCCCTTTCTCCGTTCTCTTCTCTTCTCCTCTCCACCCTCTCTATTCCTTATTTCACCTCTCCTCCCCTCATTTTGTGTCTCTTATCTCAGTCTGTCTGCTTCTTCTCCCCTAGGAGCAGAAACTCATTCTTGTTCCAGGCCAAACGGACCAGAGATGGAGTAAAAACCAACACTTAATCTTCCTCCCTTTTTATTTATCTTTTTTTTTCTGCATTGTCTCGGATTTTTAGAGTTCAGCATTTGTCTCTGTGTGTAGTCCTTCTGTGAAGGGACATAAGCAGTAAAACATGAATTAAGTGGATTTTCAGCAGGAAGTTAGTCAACATGGGAAACAGTCTGATGACTCAACATGCAGGAACCTTTCCCCCCAGCATGGAGACAAAGTTATGGTGGTCAGGGAGCATAGGTTAACAGTAGTGGTTCTGTTAGCGATGGAAAGAGATTTACAGTATTGTACAGTATTGTACAAAATCACAAATCATATTTATTTTACATTTGGCAAACTGGTGATTGGGCAATTGTTTTGTTCAAAGCAATTGTAGTGAAATCAGAGATGTGTATAAGAGACAGCTCTAAACCTTCCCGTCTGTGTTGTCCGTCTAATCACCTCCTTACTGATGTATAAGAGACAGGAATTGCCTTCCCCTGCGTGCCAGCTTCCAATACATTTTCTTCTCCTCTACTGTCTTCTCCTTTTCTCCGTTCTCCTCTCCACCCTCTCTTTTCCTTATTTCACCTCTCCTCCCCTCATTTTTTTGTGTCTCTTATCTCGGCCTGTCTGATTCTTCTCCCCTAGGAGCAGAAACTCATTCTTGTTCCAGGCCAAACGGACCAGAGATGGAGTAAAAACCAACACTCATTAATCCTCCTCCCTTTTTATTTATCTTTTTTTTTTCTGCATTGTCTCAGATTTTTAGAGTTCAGTTTGATAATATGTTTGTCTCTGTGTGTAGTCCTTCTGTGAAGGGATATAAGCAGTAAAACATGAATTAAGTGGATTTTCAGCAGGAAGTTAGTCAACATGGGAAACAGTCTGATGACTCAACATGCAGGAACCTTTCCGCCAAGCATGGAGACAAAGTTATGGTGGTCAGGGAGCAGAGGTTAACAGTAGTGGTTCTGTTAGCGATGGAAAGAGATTTACAGTATCGTACAAAATCACAAATCATATTTATTTTACATTTGGCAAACTGGTGATTGGGCAATTGTTTTGTTCAAAGCAATTGTAGTGAAATCAGGATCAGGCTCCAGCACAGGAATCTTGTTAAAATTGAAAAAAAAAAAAAATATATATATATATATATATATATATATGTGTGTGTGTGTGTGTGTATACGTATATATATATGTATGTTTTCAGGAACAAAAAAATATCTAGATATATGTCTTTAGCACACACGAAGATTGGGATTTATACAGTATATATACCATAATTTTCCGGACTATAGGTCGCAACTTTTGTCACCCCTGCGGCTTGTGCAGAGATGCGGCTAATGTATGCATTTTTTCTAACAGCCGCCGGGGGCACTCAAGCAGAAAAGATAAGAGTGAGACAGGTAGTGTCGAGGATGACGAAAGTCGCAACCGCCAATAAACACCATTGAAGAAGAAGTTCAACATACGGTAACGTGCTTTGTACATGAATAAAATTAGTATAAACTGACTCATCATGGAAAAGGCAAAAAGAATGGGGCACATGCGGCTTATAGTCAGGTGTGGGTTACGTATGTACACAATGTTTTTTCATGTATCGGGTGTGACTTATAGTCATGTGCGTCTTATAGTCCGGAAATTACGGTATAACTTAGATACTAACCAAGCAAAGTATCTAAATATGGTGACTTTGTCAGTTATACGTACAAGATATGAAGATTGTGGTAAAATATATAATGACCAACATAACTTCCTGTCGGCTGAGAAGGCTGAGAGTGTGGGGCAGTTTGATTTGGGTGACAGTGGTGAAGACTGCTGCCCCTGAGACCTGGTAACAGATAAGAGGATAAATATATAAATGAGCTTGTCTCATATACAGTATTAGCCACTTTTTTAGGCTCTTAAAAGTTCAGTTATAGGTGAAACCCCCAGTCTCAGTGGTGTTGTGTCAAACACAGTAAGCCATGGCCACAGAATATCAGGTCACGTTCTGTCAGACGATTTGGATTTTTGGTTGTGTAACCCTTGCCTTATAAAAATGATTAATACCATAGATGCCTACTGTATAATCAATTCATTTTAAGAGCTCAATTTTTTATTATGCTTTTGGCAGTTATGTTGTTTTTATTTTCCTCAGTGTTTAAGGAGTATGGTTCCCACCCACTGCTACTTTAAAAATGAAATAGTTTTATAGGCTTCATAGGGTTTAAAGCATTTTGGGTTCAAAAGCTCATATATTTTATTGCCATACATAGCCATACATTTTTTTTAAAATCTGAATGCAATTGAATACTACATTGTTCAGTCATTTATTCATCTACATCCTCTCTGGTTGCATTGAAGGAAAGGAAAGAAGTAAAGTCAACTCCTTGTCATTGTGATTCACACCACTGCACACAAACAATTGTGACCTCTGTATTTAACCCATCACCAAGGTGAACAGCGGGCAGTTTCGAGCACTAGGGGAGCCGTGAGTGGGGACGGTACCATGGACCGGCAGTTGGTGGATTATATGGAAATCCTTCAGACCCAGTCTGGCTCCTTAACCACTAGGCAACCACTGTTTAGGTTCCTCAGGAAGCGTAGGATTTTTGATTTGTGATTCTTGCTGCTATACTGGCATGGTGTGGATCTAAACAATTTTTTTCATTCATATTATGATATTATGGGTCTCAGGGGGCTGCAGTCTCTACAACTGGCACACAAATCACACTGCTCCATACTGTGAGCCACTCACTGGAAGTTATGGCGGTCTCAGTGGTGCCAAAATTAGAGCAACTCAGTGGCAACCTAGCAGCTTGTGGATTTGAACCTTAAGCCTTTTGGATCCAACCCTACGTCCTTAACCACTAGGCCACCACTGTCACCCCCACTACATTATTGTAAATTTTTAAACCATACCAATAATTTTACACTACTGGTTTAAAAATCTATTTCTATCCAATGCATGACATTCTTTGTTCCCTAGTCTATAGCATAATCTTCTTACAGGCAGATGTTTTATTCCTGCTAGTAGCCAGAGTTTACTTATTCCCATGAGCTGGGGAACTGATGTCGCTCCTTCCTGTTGTGCTTGCGGTTTCTGCAAGGTATACTGCGGCATTCCACTGCCGTGCGTTCATGTAAACATTGCTAGTTAAAAAGGACACGCAGCGTCTCGGGCTACACAGTTGTGGCGGTGCTCCTCTGGGTGGCTCCTATCTGACAAAGGGCTCTGAGAGTCTTGGGTTTCCTACGCATGTCAAGGCAGGTTAGTTATTCCCAGCGTCGGGCTGCTCTGAGGCCATGGTGGGCTATCACTCACAGCAGGCCTTCCCGTCTCTCTCTGGAAATCTTTTTTTTTTTGTCCTCGCTCCACACCCTCCTCCCTACGTCCTCCACGCCTACATCAAAACGCACACTGGTTTTCATGTCAGACTTTGCCCTTTTGCTTGTTTTGGTCTTTTTAGACCTGACATCCCCTCATGTCAGCGGACAGTCCAGACTTGTCATCCTTAATTTGTCCTTAAATCATAGTCAGGGTGGAAGTAAACTCTAGCTGCTCTGCATATCTCTCCAGTCCTCCAGTCCTTGACTTCATTTCAGAGTTCATTATTTCTTTATGTGAATAGAAACCTGTGTCTTCAGGGGCAATTTTTATGATGCACATCTGATCTGGAACAACAAATCTATATTTTATTAGTTTATAAAACTGTGTGTGAGAACCGTAAAAATTAAAGATGCTGAGAGGCTGAGAATGGACCTGGATGTCAGATGCTATACCATGAATCCCACTGGGAATTCAGCGTATCAAAATATTAATTAACCAGACAAAAGGTTACTCCATACAGCTCACTAACAAATCAAAAATACAGTAGTAATCAAACAGCTCTTTCTTACCTTCTCTTCGACAAAAGATAGCAACAAGTGACAAGGTGCTGATCCCTCCTATAATCATATGACTTGTTCCCAATAACCAACAAGACCAAATTGAATATTACTCAAATAAATAAAAAATCCAGTTTTTGGCTCCTAAAAGTACTAACATGGAACCTTAGCATTAGCAGCATTTAACTACAAGTTAGTGATACATTGGCTTTGACCCAAACACGGGTGAAACAGCAGAGCAGCAGTTGTTGTTTTGATTGGATTTGGTTTTATAATTTGTGTGTTATTCAGATAAAAATTGTATTTACAGCAAAAATCTAAGAAATAAAGTTCAATATTCTTAATGTCCAATATCAGTGAGGCATGTGTTTGGGGCACTGGTGGCCAAGTGGTTAAGGAACCAGATTTGGTCTAGAGGGTTCTGTGTTCGAGTCCACCACCTGCCAGGTTACCACTGGTGTCCACTGAGCATTGCCCTGTCCCCACTCACTGCTCCCTGGACACTAAAAGTTTCCCACTGATCACTTTGGTGATGAGTTAAAGTGACAATCACAATGATAAGGGCAGTGGCCTAGTGGTTAAGGAAGCGGACTTGGGTCTGCAAGGTCCCCGGTTTGAATCCCCCTACCGCCAAGTTACCGCTGAGATACCCTGAGCATTGTATCGTCCCTACGCACTGCTCCCCGGGCGCTCATTAGCTGTCCACTGCTCACTTTGATGATGGGTTAAATGCAGAGGCCAGATTTCATTGTGCACTGTGGTGTGAATCACAACGTCACAATGACAAAAAAAAGGAATTTAATCTTAATAAATTTAAATTTGTAATCTGAAAGGGCTTAAAAAATGTATTTCAAAAACCAGACACAGAAAATTAGCTAAATTCTTAAGATTCGGAAAAATCTAAGCACACATACAACCAAGCTATGGCTAACACAATGAAATGCTAATGAGTAGATATAAGGTTTGGCAGCAACAGTTACTGATCCGCAACAATAGGAAGCCGGGAAGTAAACATTTCCCCACAGGAGGGTGAACTGTACACATGGCTTGGTTAAACAAAGTGTGCAGCATGTACAGAATGGTGGTTTATTGGATTTGTCCATTTCTGCTAGCTAGCGTGCAGCTGTCAGGATAATTAACAACACAAGGCAGAATATGATGTTCTAAATGTTTGGACACAAATACACATGGGGGCTTGGTGACTAATACTTACAATTCTACAGGTTCTATTATTTTGCATTTAAGCATTAAGTCATAACCAAATAAAATGTTGAATCTGCAATATAACATTGAGAAAATAGCCATTGTTTGCAAGCATTTGTGACATATAAACATAAATATATATCTTTTCCTTTCAGTTTGTCCCTTAAAGGGGTTGCCATGACGAATCATCCTTTCCTATCTTATCTTGTCCTCTATGTCTTTTACTATGAAGACTCATCTTTGTCTCCTACCTGGTAGCTCCATCTAGGATCATCCATATACCTATATTACCACTGTCCTAAAAAAACGAACAAATATATCTAAGATATCTAATTTCTTCTCTTTTTGGCTTTTTCTCTTTTTTTTCAGGGGTTGCCACAGGGTCACCATTTTCCATCTTCTCCTGTCCTCTGTATCTTCTACTCTGACTCCAACTACCTCCATGATCTCCCTCACTGCATCCATCAATCTCCTCCTTGTCTCTTACCTAGTAGCTCCATCTCTAGGATCATTCTTCTACCAATGTATCCACTGTCCCTCCTCTGAACATGTCCAAACCATCTCAATCTGCCTTCTCTAGCTTTTTTCTCCAAACCTTCTTCTTGTGTTGTCCCTCTAATGGCCTCATAACTGATCCTGTCCATCCTTGTCTCTATTAAAGAGAATCGACACAGGGCGGACCCTCGACGCCGTCCCACCTCTAACTAGAAGTCTTCTGTCCTTCCAACTTCACACCTCACCACTTTAGTACTTTTCTCACACACATCCTGCCTCCTCAAACAAACAAACAAACAAACAAACAAACAAACCACAATTCCTCCCTTGGTACCCCGTCGTAGACCTTTTCTTAATCTAGAAAACCCCAATGAAGCTCCTCCTGACCCTCTCTGTACTTCTCCATCAACATCCTCAAGGCAAATATTACATCTGTGGTACTCTTTCTTGGCATAAAACCATACCGTCGTTCGCAAATCTCTCTCTTTCCTTCAGTATGGCAAACAACAATTACCCATTATGACTATATATTATATACTGTATATATACATATATATATATTATTTTTTTCTAAGTCAACCTTCTTGACTTTATTAAGCTCAAGTTTTAGCTCCAACTCAAAGCTTACACAAACAAACAGCGTGTCAAGGAGACACACCGTCACTAAGGAGACGCAAACCACTCCTCCCATCTCACTCGTCTACACCTCAACACATAAATAATCACACCACTTCCAGGTTTACCTACACTTTGAGCAACCAGCGTGGAACCAACAGCTACGGCACCGTCAGCTAAACGTGAAATGCAGGCAGTTTGTGAGTCAAAACTAAAACAACTTTTTGCCCGAAAGAAAATAAACTGACAGAGGTTTTTCCTGAGAGGAAACCTTCAGTTTACTATATGACATGTTTCTTAATAGTGCTAAAGTGTTCAGTGTTCTTTAAATAAACAATGTGGAGTTTTTACATAGTGGGGCATGAAAGAATGCAGGAGTCACACTGGCCCGCTCACACATGTCAACAATTTGGCTGCCTTGTGTATTTTGGACGTTGAAAAAAAGGGAACGTTTCAAAGTAAACGAAAGAAGGAAAGTCTTATCCGCCTGGCAGCTGCGCTCTGGACCAAATTGCTTTCAGCTGATGCGCTGCAGCTCAAACTTGCTTGGGTAATGTCAAGTGATGCATTGCAGCACTGAGAAAACAACACAGACAAAAATAAATAAGAAGGAGCATAAATGCTGGAAAGTTTCAAGATTTCTTCAGGAAGAAGGAACATGTTTCTCTGAGAATAACTGATTCTTTTTTCAGAGATTTTATCTTGAAAAATTGTACTTTAGTTGGTCGGGCTCTGAAAGTTAGTCTGCCGATGAACGTCAGTACGGAGTAAAATTACGTCAACGTGCTGCGTTAATCTTTCGCCCTCATTAAGGATGGCTGCTGAAACTACGTGTGCATTTTATTACTAATACAGTCACCTTGCATGATAGAAAAGAAAAAAAAAATTCTCTTTAGGATAAAGGACAAAAGATCTGATAAACAGAAGCCATAAATATTGAAGGTTTGTTCTAGTTTCAATATCAATAATTTTGGAGGTGTTATATTGTTAGGAATAAAATGAAGCTCCAAATCATTTATTTATTATATGAATTATATAATATTATATTATATCAATATACAGCACCAAATATACAAATATATGGAGAGATAAAAACATCGATATCCCTGTATGTATATACTTTCATTCATTTATCTTCATCCTCTTATTCCTTATTAGATCTGAGGAGCAGTGGTTTCCACTACTGTCACCCAAATTCTCCATACTGTGGGCCTTGCTGTGGTTTTGGTGAGCCCACTGGACATCTATATACATTTCCACACATAAGGAGATTCTATTGAAGTGCTTCTCACCAAAAAGACGTATCTTTTCGTTATCAAGCTTGTGGTTGCTCTGGGAATCGAGCCCAGGACTCTCTGGTCCCTTATGGGCCGAGCGGGTTTGATCCCAAAAAGACAAAAAATCTGAGATTTTGGTGACATGTTAAAACAGGAGAAGTTGTACAGTGATTAGTTATTATTTTATTCATTCAACCCTCAGTCAGTTCAGATGACTATTTCATAGTCAGTGAAGGACGATCAAATCAAAATCCCAACCACACAGGCCGAGGGTTGCTGCCCTCACGCAGTATGACAACTTGCTTGCATCTCGAGCAACACGACCAACGTGCGGTGCCAGTGCAAACAAACAGGCAAGAAAAACTGGAAAAATGTCCATGTGAAGTTAAGCGAGAGATTTGTTTTCCTTCCAGGAGGCAGCCGTGCCTGTGCAAATACACAGGAGCAATTTCATCTTCCAGTTGCATCAATGTCTCCACAAATCACACGCTGAAATATGAAATGAAAGACACTCGGTGATAATGACAGGAGGCTACTGGTGTGTCTAGGGGCCTGTGCAGCAAAGGCGTCCAAATTCAGTTCCTTCATCCAATCCTGTCTCATGAATCAGTATTGATTATATTTTCACTTTATTGTGATAATAATTATTATGTTGTCTTTTCATGTCCATTATTACTTACATCAGTGTGACATTCTGTAATTTGTATACAGTGCGGGTAATCTTCTTAGATTAAGAAAAAAATATATTTTGGTCTGCCATCTTTACCTTAATACTTTTATTACGTTTTTATTATAATTGGGGATAATCTAGTGTTTAACACCTGTCCTGCAGGGGGCGCTAAAACTGTTTTAATGCAAGATTGCACTGATACCACAGTTAAGTCTCTTATTTTGATGATAGAACTGTCAGAAATTTTATCTTAAAAATGTGAAAAAAACTGTGTTAAAGATGTCAAATGTAATTTTTTGTCAGCTGTTTATTGTTTGATACTTTTAAAGACACATTAGCACCACCTACTGAATCCGAATCTCTCTGAACCTGAAAAGATCACATGGGAGAAAAGGTGAAAATACAAGCAGCAGGCAGAGTTAGTGCTGACAATTCAAAAATCATTACTTTGTATTAATTTATCTTTTTGGGATTCCCAAAAAAATACTTAAGAATGGTTTTTACTTCTGGGTTTGTGATCCAATATGTCACAATTGACTGAGAAATCATTTTTCCCTTTTCTTCCATAGGAAAATACATTTTTATTTTTCTCACAGTTAATTATGGGCACCGAGTTAATAAGTCCACTAAGGCCTGGTTTCGAGCTCTGACAAAATATTTCCCCATCAAGAGTCACCGCTGGCACGCTCTTGACTTTTAACAACACACTACTTTTCACTGGGAGAGAAAGTCTTGGAAACCCTGGTGCTGGCCAGCAAATCCGAGCAGACCGCTGCGGGCTGTGTTGTGTGACAAGAGCACAACAGATTCACTTGCTCTCTCCCAGCCCGGGCCCTTGTTTACATTCTGCTGGCAGGGGGATCTGGAAGTGTTTGGCTGGGCTCAGCACTCACTGGGAACTATCACAAAATTCACATTTTAAACTATTTTGATATCAGCTCTGTGGAGATTTGCCGTTTCCCTGAGAACCTGCCTTGCCTCTGGGCTCTGGGGCCGGCTGCACGGCCAGAAGAATAAACAGAGGGAGGGAGAGGAGAAGGAAGCACGGAGGAGAGAGAGAGAGAGAGAGAAAGGCTGTGCTCCTCATGAATCCGAGGATAAATCCAGTCTGTCCCAGACCACATCGTAGACAAAATCAGGGTTTAGGATACGAAACAGAATTCCAGATACTGATCAGTGGCTGGAAATATAAAAACACAGACGTACCGCAAATAGAAAAATTGTTGTTCCGTGTTTATGGTGGTGTCTATTGTGGTGAGGAGCTGGAACTGTGAGGTGCTGAAATAGGAGAGAGAGACAGAGAGAGAGACTCCATGTAATTAGAGCATCATTTACATTTCACCCGTGATGCAAAAGCACCTGAAGTTGTGTGTATTTTGTGTACTTTTTGTTGAGTTTGTCTCTCATTTGGTAAAAATATCTGAGCCCTTGATGACAGCTGTGGAATTCTTCCATCCATTGTGTTTTTCTAATAATCCAATACTTGATCAATCTTCATATATATGATAATCACTTACTTTTTTAACTCCATAAATGTCAACCATCCAGACCAATTCAATATGCAAACAGTAAAATATAATATTTAAAACATACAGTATATAAAATCATTAAAATATAGGTTAAATCTATTTCTCTGTATAGAATATATGACTCGATAAATATAAATCTGAAAACAGAGGCATTTAACCTTACACTAATTACTTACATTACATATATTACTCTGTTGTTAGAATGACTTTCTCAAGAACATGTCAATTACTAATAAAATATAGCTTGGTCAGAATGCAGCTAAGCAGCAATTTTAGTGTCGTAATTGTAATTGTAACTAAAGTTTAGCCCTAGTCCAAATGAGTCTAACGTAAAAAAAAAGTCCATTGACACCTTATTTTCTGGAACTAACAAACCTAAACATAGGCAAAATTAAGAGTGAAAAATTTCTGTTTTTTTTTCATTTACTTCTTTATTTTGTATGTTTTATTTTCAGATTTCTATCAATATCTCTGTCTTAGTTCATGGAATATTTTTTTTTTTTGCTATAATTGAACTGTTTTTTTTTTTGTTTTTTTGACTAGACTTTTTATCGCAAAATAATGAAAATATTAAATATATATTTTTAAATGTATTTATGGTTATATGCAGCAATAAAGTCAAACCTTTGTGTTTTTCAACCACTGTACCACAGAAGTGTTCCGCAAGATATGGTCACAACATAATGTGCCGTTGTCGGCTATGAGAGCAGTGTGTTGCTGGGTAATCGTGTTTTTTTGATTCCTGTTGATAAAACTGTGATTAGAATGACTTTATATTCTTAATATGGACTATACATTTTTATATTTTCGACTGGTGGTGTGCCTTAAGGATTTGTGTGCCTTTGCTCAAAAAAGGTTGGAAAACACCTTTTTTTTGGAGGGGATACGAGAAAGGAAAAGGAGAATTACAAAATAGCGAGGACTGCTATGCATTTTTATTACTAGACATCTAACCTTACTGTATGTGTAACAATTTTCTCAGTTTTCTTGGTATTAATATTTTAATTTGAGTATTTTATTGAAAACATCTCTGTAACAGTGGCCATTTGGCACAGAGTCTCTGTCATTGGTGTGGAGCTGCAGGGTTCAACTCCTGGGCAAGATCTAAGCCCAGTTTGGGTGGTTGGCTCCTTCTAGTGGAGCCACCACCTGGAGGAAGGTTCATGAGGGGCTGATACGCTGCGCTCCTCATGACCTAGTTACAGAGAAAGCAGATGTAAATGGTGCGATCGAAGGATGGATGCATTGATGGATGGATGTATGGATGAATGAATGGATGGATGGATGGATGAATGAATGGATGGATGGATGGATGGAAGGATGCTTGGAAGTGAAAGATAGGTGGATGGATGAATGAATGGAAGGGTGTTTGGAAGTGAAGGGTGGAGGGATGAATGGATGGATGGATGGAAATCTTGTAAAAATGTGTCTTTTACATTCTGTTCAGCTGATTCAATCGTCGAAGGGATGGATAAATGGGTGGACTGAAGGATGGATGGATGATGGATGGACGGATAGATGGATTGATGGAGGTGAGGGATGGATGCATGACCAATAGATGGATGTGTGGATTGGAGGATGGATGAGTGGAAATCTTGTAAAAAAAAAAAGTCTTTTACATTCTGTTATTATTATTATTATTTTTTCTTAATTCACCATCATTATTTGCCTGTTGTAATGTCATGCTCCTGATCAAAATGTTAAAATTTTTACGCAGTAGAATCTACAGTGTAGGTCAGTATGGACTATGTCAGACTTGACAAAAATGTTGCACCTAAAAAATACTGTTTGTAATAGAGATTTAAAATTATTTCCATAATTTCCCAAAGCATACTCCAAAGGAATTAATAAAGCTCAATCTATCTATAGTACAGTCGTTTTCTTCATGTTTACTGACGCGGTGAACATGTCTGCGTTACTGCATCTTCAACCCTCAACAACCTTTGCGTCAAACCAGCACTTCCATCTTCTCAGCTCCAAGTCGGAGTGACCTATTAGCCAAATGTGTTTGTTCAGTGTTTAGTCACTATTACCCTCAGTATGATCCCTGCCCTAAAGGGCTAATGGCTGAAAATTTCCCCCAGATCGACTTCACCCCAAAAAAAATAATTGATTGCATGTGAGAGCAACTGGCACGTGTTTCCTCTACTCTTCGTTTTTTTTTTTTTCTACAGGGGTGATATCATTCTTTCAGGCTGCTTGTTCATCACAGAGATAACGTGATTGTTTCCGGTTGTAAACCTCAAAAAAAAGAAGGTAAAAAAAAGTAGAGCTGGATGTGGAGGTAATGTAGTTCTCAGTGAGGCACTGTGGCATTAAATCACACATCATTATTATGGCCTTATCGCTTAAGGCCCAGCCAGGAAGAAAAATGCCCCAGGACTAAAGCTGGAGGTCACAAGCTGTATTTTAGAAACCTAGCGCAGGAAATTGTCCTTTTATCAAAAAACAAACAGCCATTCTCAAAACCAAAATGACAAATTGCGTGAAAACTATTCAGCAGGACAGAACTTCAGATGAGCTGATACTCTTTCAGAGACCCATTTCTTCTTCTTTTTTTTTTTTTAACCTGTGTTGAGTATTTTTTGTCCAAAATTGAACATGACCGTCAGTTTTCTTTTATTTCACACACAATAGGAAACACCTTCAATCGACAGTAATTAAGGAACCAGACTTGTGTCCATAGGGTTCTAGGTTCAAATCCATCAGCTGCCAGGTTGCCACTGAGGTGCCCTGATCGTAGCACTGCCATATCTTTTATTGGGCTCATCAACCATAGGAAGACTGATAGTATGGAGCAGTATGATTCGGGTGGGTAGAGGTGCCAGCAACATCACTGAGATTTAGTCAAAATGTGACATATCAAAAATATTGCAACAGCCAAAAGTATCTTGTAATAACTAAAATGAATGAAATACTTAAAAACAAAGCAGAAAAATAATAATAATGTAGTGTGTAATTGTCAATAAGGTTTTTTAAAAAAACCATTACAACATTAGCTAATAGCCAGCCAAATATTTGCAAAAAAACCCACCACTTGTATCTGAAAGACCGTATACAGTTAACTAACTAACTATTAATAATTTGGGAAGTTGTTGCCTAGTTGTTAAAGAGCCAGACTTGGATCCAGAGGGTTCCAGGTTCTAAACCACCAGCTCCAAGCTCCCCACTGTTCACCTTGGTGATGGGTTAAATGTAGAGGTGGCATTTGGTTGTGTGCAGTGGTGTGAACCACAATAACGAGGAATTTGCTTTTCTTCTCTCTTTAATAAATCTTCACGCAATTGATATTGTTATTTATTAAAGATTAATTGCTGATTTTGCAGACCACCATAAAACAACCCTGTGGGCCATATTTGGCCACAGGCCTTGGGTTTGATGTAAAGATCACTAAAAGAGGAAAATCACCAAATTTGCCTAAAAATACTGAAATGATTGACCCATCTTCCTCCCACCGTGTTTTTGTCCTTTGGCAAATTCACCAGTTCGAATGTGTCGTTTTCTTTAAGTGAAGACATCTCCTCTTTCATTGCCTGTTTCCACCTATGAGCTTCAGGTGACATGATGGCTTCTCTATAACTGGGGAATTCCAAACACTGCCCTGTAACAAGAATCAACTTTTTCATTGGTCACTTCATCTTTTGAGCATGTTATGTAATCTTCTAAGTATTTTGGGGCTCTCCTTTCTCTTTCTGAATGGTATCGTTGTTGGTTTATTGTTATTGATGTTCCTGTATTACTTTCATCATCTCCATCCTTTTCTGACTCTGTGAAGTCATCCTCTTTTTGTTCATTCCTGTCATCTGCATTCAAGACCTCACTTTCATCCATGACCTGGCTCTCACTTTGTGAATTCTCATTTATGTTCTCACCATCACATATTTTTTCCCTGTATTTTGGGAGCTTGTAGTCACCATCATCAGTTTGGGTCTGTTGTTCAACACTATTCTTTGTGATGAATTTGACTAATCTGTGTTTTGAAACCTTTTGGGTTTGAGGATAATAAACCAGATAAGCAGGACTGTTCCTGCTATAGCCCACAAATATCCCCTTGTCACTCCTCGAATCCAATTTGCTATGGTCATGCCTGTAGGCATAGCAGTCAGACCCAAAAATCCACATCTTTGAGAGGTCTGGCTTCTTCCCTGTTAACATGAAGTATGGAGTGTTTTGTATCCTGTCGCTATAGCACCTGTTTCGAATGTGTGCTGCAGTTTGGACGGCGTAAGGCCAGAGAGTTTTTGGTAACTCCTTCTCTATTAATAGGCACCTCCCCATTTCAAAAATGGTTCGCCATTGTCTCTCGGCTGTACCATTCTGATGCGAGGAGTAAGGCGATGACGTCTCATGCCTTATTCCTCTCTCTCGTAGGAGTGACTGGAATTCATTTCCTGTGTATTCTGTACCGTTATCTGATCTGATGCATTTTACTGTACCATAGGGGGCTGTGTCTGCAAGGAATTTTTCTGTGGCTAGAGTAGTGTCACTTTTATTCCTAAGGAAGTAAACTGACACAGCACCGGAAAAATCATCTGTGAATGACACTGCGTATTTGTGCCCCTCGTAAGATGTTGGTTCAATAGGGCCGGCTAAGTCTGTGTGCACAAGCTCGAGGATTTTAGTAGCTTTTGGGTCAGGGTTCCTGCTTCTGGTGTTTGTGAATTTTCCTTGAGTACATACAATACAGTCTAGCTTAGCACTGCCAATGATTTTCATACCCTCTACCACTTTAGGTAATTTTAACACATCATCAACATTACAGTGCCCCATTATCTCATGCCATGTTTTAACATTACAAGCCAAATTGACCTTGTCTGAGGACATCATATCATTAACAGAAGCACTGACATTATGTTTGTGGTGGTTTACCGTTTTCAGGTAGTATAGCCGCTCATGCACTTCAATGTTGAACACTCTTCCTTCTCTGTTTATCAGTTCATTCTGTCCCTCTTTGAAGACTACCATGGCCCCGTCACTGGTAGCTGCTTGCACAGATATGATGCTTTGGGGATATGTTGGTATGAACAGCGCCTTCTTCAGTGTGACTGTGACGTCTCTCCCTCGAACGTCCTGCAGTAGCACCTCTGCGTCTCCTCGTCTCAGTGCGACATTGTTCATTCTCGTTCCATCAGCCAGTTCCATGTAGTGGGAGTTTGAATTGAAGTCCTCTTCAAATCGTGTGAATCTGTTCAGATCTGTTAGGATGTGTGAGGTTGCTCCACAGTCCACCAACAATCCATGTTTCTTGATGTTTTCGGTGAAGGTTGCGTGACTGACTGTGAACACAAAAGTTTGTTCTTCTTTGTTAGCTTTTTGTCTTTCAGCTGTTTGTTTTGCGTCGTCTTTCTGTTGGTTTCTTCTTCGGCATGTTTCATCATTGTGTGTAAAACTTTTATGGTAGTTGCACAAGTTGTCTCCGTCGTGTCTTTCCGCTGTTTGTTTTGCTACATCTTTGAATTTCTCCCTTCTACGGCATGTCTCGTCAGTGTGTGTTGAACTTTTGTGGTAGTTGCACCATTTTGATGCTCCTTTCTGCTGGCAGTCACGCACTACGTGTCCTTGTTTTCCACATCCATAGCACCTCACGGTTGAAATGTCCACTTTCATCACATTGTCAGCTTTGGATTTACAGTCAAACTTTTCAGTTTCCTCATAGCTTCGCAGTTTGCTTTTGAACTGTGTGAAAGTTACTTGCTCGGTACTCTGTGCTACATGAATGGCAAAAGGTTTGTAGGATTCTGGCAGGCCTTTTAAGATCATTGCTATAATTAGTCCATCACTGATAACTTCCTTTGCATTTCTAAGAGAAGTCACTGCTTTCTCAGCCCTGATTATGTAGTCTGTTATTGTTTCATTGTCACTCTTCTTTAACGAGGTTAATTCCGTGTACAGGGCTATGATTCTGGGCTTACCCTGGCTGGCGTAATAGTCCTGTAGTATCTGTAGAGCCTTTCTGCCGTCATCTGTGGCATCGTGCATAACGAGAGATAAACTCTTATCATCAAGAAACTGAATCAATTCAGCGTAACATTCTTCATTCTCTTCTGTATCGATATTTTCTTCTTTAGACAGTATGGTGTCTTTCAATCCTAGCATTCTTAAATGTCCAAGAAATTTTACTTCCCAAAGTTCGTATTTGTTTTCGTCTCCGTCGAAAACCAACCTTTCCCATTTTCCGCCTGTAGATTTGGCGCGCCTGGGCCCATAACCTGTAGAGCTTTCGTTTCTGTACATTCCGATTAGGTAAATATTCCGGTCATCCATTAATCAGAGTAAAACACTGTAGGACACGTGACTCCGGTTTCTTTTGAGTTGAAGTATTTTTATTGTCTTTTACATGACAGCGGCAGGTGAAGTGAACATGTCGAGTGCTCAACACAACTGAACTAAAAAAAAAGGAAACACAGATCATACTTCCTTTTGGCGTCCTGTCAAAATAAGAGTCATTGATATGACGTAGGTATAATACAAAAATAAAGAAACATGTTCACATATGGCCTAAGATAAACAACAATAATAAAATAACCAGAGATAACATCCACATGAGAACATAACCTAACAGTTGGTTTTTCTTTTGTCGACCACTCATTCTAGGGCCTTCATCTGAGTCAGAATTTTGTCCAGGGCCCTGTTCGTTTCACTTGGGGTGTGTGAACTGTGACATCAGCTGATTTGATTGGAGTTCACACAGATGATATTTACAGTGTTTCGTATTAAAAAATTGAAGGTTTGGACATAATTTGTTTTGTTCAAGAAGGATGGAAAGATAGGTAAAAGCAACGCAATATGACGACTCTATAGAGCAACTATTGAATACATTGGAGGTACAACAAACCTTAGCAGTCCCAGATGAGACGGCAGAATGGGACTGATGACTGGGTGCCGATAACGGTTACACTGACAGGGAAGGAATGGCCAGTAGTCAGAAGAGCGGACAGGATCAAATTCGCAAGGTTTTTCCAACCGTATTTCGTCAATAATTCAGCAAGGTCCAAGGCAATAAGAGAATCTGTCTACTGGTAAACCTTTCTAAAACTGTAGCCATGTATTTTACTAAAATAAGTAGAGTGTCACCTGATTCTGACATACTTGTTAATGTAGGTAAAATTCAAATATTCAATCAGTATAAATATCTTGGGTTAATATAACATTTACAGCTCTCTTAATTTGTCAATATAGGCCATTATGACAAATTATGTAAAAAAAAATCAAGTTAAATCTTTCTTCATGCAAAAAAAAAGGAGATGCCAAATGAAGCCAAAAAAGAGAAAAGTTTTTAATTGTATAAAAGTGTTTGCAAATGTATTTTTTATTGTATATTTATTGTGTGCTTCTTGCATTTTAACATCATGGCCAGGGGACAACAGATGATATTTTAGGCTTTGGCTAATTCTTTTTTATTTAACCATGTGTAATCATATGTTTATGAAAATCCATTTTCCCCTTTCAAATAAGCTACACTAAAACTAAAAAAGACTAGCAACTGTATAGTGTAGTTAAAAGCGGAGTTGCAATTTTTTATTTAATAGAACTGAACCTAATGGGAATCGAACTGGATCGATCGAATATTTTTTGCAAATCGTTCCGAATCCGATCGTAGCCTGTGAATTGATATTTAACTTGGATTGTTCGGGGTGTGAAGATTCACAGCCCGATAGCTGGGGTGTTTAAAGAGAATAGACAGACCTTGTTCACGAACCACCATATATATATGTATATGTATGTATATGTATGTATATATATATGTGTGTGTATATATATATATATACACACTGAAAAAAATTATTCTGAACCCTAGTAAGTATCCCATATAATAATTAAGCATATTTTATAGAAATATTTGTTTTAGGTGACTCTACTTATAAAATATGGGTAATGTGAACATAAAATGATACTAATTATGGTTATCATATTTTATTAAATGAAATCCTACTCGAAAAAATGTAGTTCATGTGAATTCTGTTTGAAAAGTGATTTGTGCGCACGCGTACACAAATTACTGCCTTTTTGGACAGACTGGACAGAGCCTTTACTCTCTGACTGTCGACAGCTACGTCCTGAGAAACATAAAGAACTACTCTCCATTCCATAACGGAATTCTTCCTTTCGGTAATGTTTAAAATTCATCAATGTGTCATAGTTATACAGTAGTGGGATTTTGTTTGTAACTTTTAATTGAAATTAAATGGAAATTCAGTTAATGACATCTGTGGTTTAGCTGGTTTAGCTCCGCTAACATGTTACTTATACTCCCCGCTAAACGCGAAAAAACTTGCTGTGATTAGGCTTTAAATCGGAGTTTGTCAATCCATCAAAGATGGTGTGCGCCTATCTTTTGCTTTATGGTTCTATTGCATCAATTGCCATGCTCGTTAAACCGAAGTGCATTTGCTTAATGCTGCTGCTATCCGCCGCAAGAGCTGAGCTTTTCTGATTGAAAACCGATTCATAAAGATAAACACTTTTAAGTTTCCAATACAAGACTTGGAAACTTTATAACGGCACAGCGGAGCATGCACAGTCCTTACACCGGAGCACGGGGCGCCAAGCTCATTTTCTTCCAGGGGTTTGGGAGAGAGAGGTGGTAGTGGTGGGGGGTTCGACAGCGGTATAGTTCGCCTCGACAGGCCAGTTGTAACTGGACGACTTTGAGATATACTTTAAGAAGCTAAGACTAACTACTTCATAAGGTATCAATGCATGTTTCTGAAATTGATTAATATTTATTCAAGTTTAATACTTATAGTTGAATGGATTAAATCAGTCATATTGCGGGTTTACCTGCAATTAAATAATTCTAGCCTATTTACTGTGTGTGTGTTTGTGTAACATTGTCAGTTAGGCAAAAATGAATGCTGTAAAGTGAACAAGAATCTTTTAGCAGTATAGCAAGAAAATAATCTCGTCATAAATAGCTAAAGTAACATAGTATGCTTTTCCTTGCTTTAATTTCACTTTGATCTGTAATATTTTGACTCTTTACATTATGATTTTGTTTATTTTTGTTCTTACTTGGCAGGTTTAACTCATCAGATTTTTGAACCAAGCTTAGGACCTTTATCTTGTTTTGGCAAGTACATTTGACAAACAGATTCCCCACACTGTTAAACTCAGGAATGATACAGTCATCAGGTCATCAGTCAAGGATAGGACGATAGTAATTTCCAAATGTTATCTTCAAAATAGTTAGATTATCATGTTGCCATATGGTGGAGTCAAAATGGTCTATACACTTGCAGTGGCTTCAACTACATGTGCTTTTTGACCAAAGTTGGTTTCCCTGAAGGGACGGCAGTATAATGTGTGATTTTGTTGTTTTGTCTGTTTTTGTCTAGGTTATGTGGAAGTGCAAAGACTGTAGCACTGAAGTGTCTAGATGCTCAGAACTTCTTAAACATTATAGACAACACATGGTCATTTTGGTCATGGCCATCATATTAAGTGCATATATCCAGATTGTCCATGCATTTTTAAGACTTGGAATTCACTTCAGACACACTTGTCAAGGAGTCATAGCAATGCCATAAAGCACAAATTTACATTTTCCAGCCAGGTGTGCGATTATAGTGAACTTGGAACTGAAAGTGATTACTTTGCACACTTAACCTGTCATCTGAAAAACAATGAGACAGTCAGTTGTATGTTTAAAGGCTGCGGACACAAATCCAATGTATATAGCACGTTCAAGTCTCACCAAAGCAGAAAGCACAGCCTGCAGTCATTTGTAGATTTTAAGGATAGCGTAGTCCATGGACTTTTTAAGACTGAAACTACAGAGCCTGGTGGTTCAGAAAATGAAGAATGCTGTGATAATAGTCAGGCTGATAATGTTGATTTGATTTCATCAGATCAGACAGATATAATTGAACAAAAACTTTCAGCATTATTGTTGAAACTCGAAAGTGTTTTTCATGTGCCAAGTGCTGTGATTGATGAATTGCTAGAAGAACTTTCATATTTGTTGAGTACAGCATCTCTGTGCAGTACAATAAATGTGATACGAGACACACTCAGTGGTTACAGCCTACATGTTGATCAGTCTGTTATTAAAAAACTTGCATCAACTCTGTGTATATCTAACCCTGTATGCAAGTCAATCAGTAAAGGCTGTCCTTTGGCAACATCATTTAAGCGTAAGAAGTACTACAAGGACAATTTCAAAGTTGTAGTATCCATAGAAAATAGATTGGATGAAAAAGGAAACAGAACAGTGCTATATGTCCCAGTATTGAAGGTCCTGCACCAGCTTTTCAGAGACTGTCAAATTCTTAATACAGTATTAGACAGTAGTCTCACAAAAGAGGAAACTGAAGGGATATACAGGTCTTACCAAGATGGGTTGTTCTTTAAGCAAAACAGTTTTCTATCAGAAGGCCAATTCAGAGTGTTACTAAATTTGTATGTGGATGATTTTGAGATTTGTAATCCGCTTGGCACATCTCGTAAAAAACATAAAATCTGTGCCGTTTATTGGACGTTAAGCAACTTACCACCTGGTTCCCATTCCTCATTGTCCTCCATTCATTTGGCTTTACTGTGCAAGTCTAAAGATGTGAGAAGCTATGGTTATGATAAGGTATTAGAGCCCTTGTTGAAGGATCTTGTGTCTTTAGAAAGTCATGGAATTTTTATTGCACAGGTTGGAGATTTTGTGAAAGGTACTGCACAGTGTGTAGTAGCAGATAATTTGGGGGCGCATGGAATTGCTGGTTTCACAGAAAATTTTGTTGGTGGATATGTGTGTTGTTTCTGTCTGGCCCAGAAGTCTGAAATTCAGCAGAAAGAAGTGAGTTCAAATGTGTTTACTCTCCGAAGCAGAGAGACACATGAAACGCATGTGAGTTCAGCAGAGCGCAATGTAAAACCATGTCATGGTGTTAAAAGACAGTGTGTTCTCACTGCTTATCTTTCTCATTTAAACGTTTGCAGTGGCTATCCCCAAGATGTTGTACATGACATATTTGAAGGCATAGTACCAGTTGAGTTGGCCCATTGTCTGAATTATTTAATGTACAAAAATTATTTCACACTGGACAGTCTCAATGACACCATTTTGAAATTTCAGTACAAATGGGGAGTAACCATCTGCATGCTATTCCAAAGACCTTTATGCGGAAGAAAACAATTGGAGGGAATGCTCACGAAAACTGGGGTCTCTTGCACTTCCTTCCATTTTTGGTTGGACACTTGGTGCCCTCAGTTGAGTCAGCCTGGCAGGTTATTCTGGTCCTGAAGGATATTGTGGATTTAGTTGTTGCACCAGTACATACTGTGCAAACACTGCTTTCCTGGAAGAAAGGATCCGTGATCACAGATGCCTGTTACAAGAGGTGTTTCCAGGAATAAAACTGTTGCCAAAACATAATTTTGTCGAACATTATCCACAGATGATTAGATTTTTTGGGCCACTGGTTAGCCTGTGGACAATGACATTTGAAGCAAAGCTCAGTTTCTTTAAGCAGGTTGTTCGACACACACACTGCTTCAAGAACATACTCTTGTCCTTGGTGGTAAAACATCAGTTCATGATGGCATATCACTTAGAGTCAAACACAACCAAAAAGTGTGGCTTGACTGTCAGCTGTCTCAACTGTGTTTGTTGACATTTTGCATCAGGATGTACAGGAAGTTTTGAAACTGAAATATCCTGATATTGTGCACATTCAGCTCACTAAGACTGCATCTGTCAATGGAGTGACATACAGTAAGGGCATGATTGTTGTTAGTGGCTCTACTGGTGGTTTGCCAGACTTTGCAGAAATTGTCCAAATGGTTGTTTTGGAAGGAAATTTGAGTTTCATTGTCAAAGAGTTTGTTGCTTGGTATAGGGAGCATTTTAGGGCATTTGAGTTGTGTCCAACCTCTCGTGTCTCCCTAATTCAACTTGGTGACCTCGTGGACCAGTACCCCTTGGCCAGTTACAGGATTGGAGGCTGCCAAATGTTGACATTTAAAAGATTCATATATATAAAAGGTTAGATCACACCAATTCATGTTGTGCTTATATTCTTCTGTTTATATATCCTTTGTTATGTGTTTATCTCCTGTCTTTTAAACATAGATTGAAGAATGACAGAGTCTGTGAAGTTGAGAGTCATCATTGAGGAAGATGACTTCAGAAAACTTGATCTCCCCTCAGGAAAACCAGAGACTTTAATGGACCTCCACAACACAATTTCCGATAGATTTGGAATCGAAAATAATTTCCGTATTCAATTCATGGATCCTGACTTCAATAATGAGTTCATGAATGTTACATTGATGCAAGACATTCAAGACCGAGGAACAATTAAGCTTGTGTACCTGCATTATTATCTGCAACCTCCAAGCACTCCTGGATCATCTTCAAGTCTATCTGACAATCAAAACGCTTCTAGTCTGTCCTCATTGTCTTCATCTGACTCTGACGCCACAATCATTCTGTCTCATTCAGACAGTGAGTTGAGAAAACATGCACGGCCTGCTGACTTCACCATTCCTCGCTTTTCATATTATGTGGAGGTGCAGCTTCAGAGGGGTAATGACATGTTCACAGAAACTGGAACTAGGCTGAATATTACATGTGGTATGAAATCTGACATTCTAGACAAGTTGGCTGAAGAAATTTTCCAGTACACAGCATATCCTCAAAATCTCCAGATAGATGATGTCGCAAGGGCACTCATCAAAAAGTTTCCCTGTTTGAAAGAGACACCTGCCACTGGATACTATGGCTGGATGATTAGCCTGAAATACAAAATGGCTAATTATCGAACAAAGATGCGAAACATTGGATGTCCTGAAGTGGCTGTAAATTCATTGAATAATAAATCAACACAGGATTGCTTTCCAGCTAAAAATGTAAAAAAGGCAAAAAGGCAGAGGTCAACTATCTTCCTTCTCATGCCACTGGTGAAACAGATGAAAGTCTGGAAAATTTGAGAGTTGAACTTTTGAATGATGCTAGACAAAGAAACAGGTCATCAGATGTAAGAGAGAAAATGTCCAGGACCTTCTCACCGAAGAAAAGAAGTGGTGCATGGGAGTCCAGATGCTGGGATGTTTAAAGTGAGGTGGCCTGCACTTTTCCATATTGATGAGGTAAATACAGATTTGCCTCTCTCCTGTGTACTTCTTTTTCACTGTACATTCTCACTGTGCATTATGAGTTTGACTAAAAATTGCTAACTACATAAATGCTTATGTCATGAAAACAACCTCAGTTGATGGTGAGGTCTTGGACATAACACAACATAACACATTGCTGTTTGCCTTCTGCCAAATTCTTTCATGTCTAACAGATGAATGCTGAATTTAAGCGAATTACAACACTTCCACTTGAAACAACCTTCATGGCACAATTGGATAGCCTTGAGCCTCGGCTCACATCAGTTTTCCAGAAGAAGGGAGGTGTCACCGGCCAGAAATTAGCCCAACATCTGCAGATTTTACTAGAGGTATGTGCATCTGATGTTGTTTTGATATATTCAGTCTTTGTGGATACCATTTCAGTTTCTGTGACAGCCTGGATTATTATTGTAAGACTCCGAAGAAATTATCATAAATATTATTGTAGCAAAATCAGCCCAGGGATTGAAAATATTCAATATTTGGAAGTGTTCAAGTTTGTTCAATCTTTGGTATCTCTTCACACAGGCTGCAAGTGATATTCATTCAAAAAGGGCAGCAGTCCTCAGGGGTGTTTGCCTCTACCTTGGTGAGGATCATAGACAACTTATCCATGAGTATAAGGTAAGTTAGCGTTTTTGCTTTTTTGCTAGTTACATGCATCTTATACATAGAATTCATTGACGTCATGAAATCCCCGGATGTTGTAAATAGACGCCATTTTGTGGGTCAAGCCGCACACGTTGTTCACTGTATACTAGTCTGTAACTACACATTTTTCTCTCGTCATAATGTCGTCTGTACGTTCAACAAGTTCTAGTAGTAGTAAAATTGCATATGTAGATAGTTTAGATAGTAGTTCTAGAGAATGGTACCGGGCAAAATTGAGTTTGATCGGAGGACTGGACCCGTACGAAGTGGTTAAAACGAAGTTCGCAAACGATCACGCGAGTTTGCCAGCCATTTCATACCCGGACATAGTTAACTACTTTGTCAGCACACAGAGTTGGAGGAAATGAAAGCGTTCAAATCTCTAGAGTCGTATAATTATTTTGTTTGTGGATGGGTAACTGATGTTTGTCACATTACTACGAATGAACGAGTTCTGGTTACTGCTAAGGTAAATATATGTCAAGTCTGACAGTGTCACAGTCACACTCTCACACACAGTTGAATTCAACATTTACCATTTACGATCACATTCCATGATTCATAGTAAACAACCTAGCCTAAATCTCTAGTAATAGCTCTTCTATTATCTAGTTACGATTCAAATATCGAGTCAAGATCTAATAATAACGAATATAATATATACCACGATAGTTTAGCTAAATAATAAGGATACAAGATTTACTTGGCACTATACCTTCAACAAAATGATCAGAGTACACTTTCGTAAACTTCAACGGTTTAAAATCCTTCCGATTGATTCGAGCAAGCCATTCATTTCGCCGGCGCTCACTCAGTTCTTTTGTCCGCTCTCCCTCGTGTTCCCGCACTGCAGGTATTGAAAAGAAGCCTCGCTTTACCTGTGTGTCGTCTGCTCTATTGTGGCACCCGTGAATTGTACAGGTATTCACCATTGTTTGCTTTTGTTCGGGGCGTGTTGATAAGTGGCATGTTTACTCGAGTGTAAGGCTTGACCTACAATATGGCCGCCGGAGGGAATACCCGAGCGTGTGACGTCATATGAATACTAAGTATATGCTAAACATGCTCAAAGATTCAAATGTTGTTGCCATAGCTGTAGTTTTATGTATCTTTAATGTCTAATGTTTATTTATTTATATATACATATATATTATTTGAATCATAATTATCATTTACTTTTAATCACTCATTATATGCAGTATTCTGTGCTCTGTGCTCCATGTCACGTACCCACTTTAAACTTTAACAGATGCCTGGGCAAAACGGGAAAATATAGTTTACATACTTCCCCCTTTTTACCCAGGCATCTGTTTCTTTAGGTCTGAATCATGTTGAAAAAATATCCCTTGGCATAGAGAACATGTCTAGCAATATTCCTCCTGTTGACTGAAATAGAAGATTTTGAAATATTTTGTATAAAAATTGTGCCAACTATGATTCTCTTGGTTAATTATACTAAAGGATACTGAGGTTGACCTTTCTTGACACTATGCAGCTGGCCTGTGATTGGTGAATGATCACTGACACAGCCTGTTATTGGTCCAATATTATGGTGATAGCCTGTGGATTTATAATATCACTGACTTAGTCACAGATCGGTCAAAGATCACTGACCTAGCCTGTGACTTGTCTAAGATCACTTACCTAGCCTGTGATTAGTCAAGAATCACTGTACTAAGATTTGTCTAAGATTAGTGATCTTGACCCTCGTTCTCTGCACTGTTACGGCGCCACAGTCAAAACCACCCATCTCCAGGAACTGCCTTTTCAGAGCGTCCATGGTTTTATGTCACACACTAACCAAACTCTAGCAGCTTATTCCCAAACTGCCCCTTTCCAACGAACTAATCAACACGCTCTGAAATTCTGGACTTCTATGCCGACCCCGCTACATTTGTTGTGATTCATATAAATTTCTAGCACTGAAAACTCAATCCCAACACTATGGACTGTCCACAGTTCACACACCGGCTCCTGTACTTCCTCCCTATGTCATCACAACACATGTCACCAGAACGTGTCAACTGTGAACTTCTTCAATGTTCGGACAATCCCAACTTTCACCACAACCTTCAAAACAAGAGCAACTGAAAATCGCCTTGTTCATTACAAGATCCCTAAACAATAAAAGCCTCATCTACAACAACTTCATTACAGATAACAAACTTGACCTGCTGTGCCTAAATGAAACATAACAAAAATCCCTGGACTATTTCTCACTAAATCAAACGACAGCTACAGTTATTTGGATTTGGTTATTTATTTGGACAGCCCACGCAGTGAAGGCCGGTGGGGTGGCATTGCTGCAATTTTCAATAAAATTCTCCAACCTCGTACACTTTCACTCCCTTCTGCCCCATCATTTGAACATTTGGCTTTTAAATTCCCTGGGCCTAAACCCATCATCACAGCCATTATCTGCCACGCCCCCACACCAAACCCATCCTTTCTATCTGACCTCTCTGAATTTGTTACCACGCTTTTTTCAGTATCATCATCTCTTTTGCTACTTGGTGACTTCAACCTTCACATAGATTCCCCTGACTGTAAAAATGCTAAGGGCCTCCTTGACCTACTCAACTGTTCCAGTTTCACCCAACACATCAACTTTCCCACCTACAACCGAGGACACATCCTAGACCTGGTCAGCTCCACTGGCCTTCACATCCACAACATTTCCAGCCTTGACCTCTCCTTTTCCGACCACCTAGCCATTATATTTCAATTTAATATCCCTACCCTGAACCAAAACAAAACTGCAGGATCACATTCCGTAACCTGAAATCCATTTGTCCAGCAACACTGTCCACCTGCATATCAAACTCTCTTTCCTGCCTTACCCCCCTGAAAGTCCAATCCCCACAGAACTTGTCAACACCCATTCAGCACCATGGTTCATTCCGGAACTTCACAAGCACAAAAAAAAGCTTCAACAAGTGGAACGTTTTCACAGAAAAACTGGCCTTACAGTCCATTCCCTCGCATACAAAGACCAAATGCAAATCTACAAATCAGCTCTCAACAAAGAACGCACCACTTACTTTTCTGTTATCATCCATTCTGGTTCCTCAAACCTATGCTCCCTGTTCTCCTACGATAACAATGTTCTCCGTACGCGCTTTTAGAAAGTCATGTGACTGATTAGTGATGGGTCGGGCAACACTGATTGAATTATGGAAAAAGAAACGTTTCCGCCATTTTGATCTCTTTGTCAAACATTTTGATCTCTTTGTCAAACTTTACCAGTTGTCCTTCCAATTTCTCTGTACCCCGGCCACATCTGTACCCTGTGTGAGTGGGAGTTTTCTGCAATTGGCAAAAGTAATTATAATAAAAAAAAATAAAATAACTTCAAGACGTAGGAGAAACTTCTTTTTATGAATAATAAAAAACAGTCCACAAGAATCCTTATTCACAACACATTAGCTTTCATTTTCACGTTATGATATATGTTCACATGATGAATGATTGTATTAAATAAAAAGTATTAAATAAAAATAAATAAATAAATATTCTAAATGTGAATGTCAAAAAAGGACAAAATACATTATATATACTAGGATGTCAAAGTAATGTCAGTTGAGTCTGTCAACAAGGTTGCCTGTAGGGATTTATAAGGTCCAGCAGGTGTCAGTATTCAGTGACACAGTTTCGCCACAGTATTGATACAGTTTTTGCAATGTGTCGAAACATTTCACGAAGACTCATTGACCCATCACTACCTGGCCTCAACCCTGATGATCCCAATAACTACAGACCTATCTCCAACCTCCCATTCCTTTCAAAACATCTGGAAAGAGCCGTTGCAACTCAACTTAAGACCCACCTACTCTAAAATAACCTATATAAAACATTCTAATCTGGTTTTCGCAGGCACCATAGCACGGAAACGGCTCTCAAAATCGTTAACAATCTACTTCTTTCTGCTGACTCCTGCTCCCTCACCATTCTCCTGCTCCTTTACCTCAGTGCTGCTTTTGACACAGTAAATCACTCCATACTTTGAAACTGTTTGGAATCCATTAGCATCACCAACACCATCCTCTCCTGGTTCAAATCCTACCGATCTGATTGATCCCACTATATCAGCATCAACCAACATTAATCTCGTATCACCCCCGTTGCACATGGAGTTCCTCAAGGTTCAGTCCTGGGTCACATTCTCTTCATCCCGTACATGCTTCCACATCTCCCGCCATGGCCTTCAACTCCACTGCTATGCTGATGATACACAGCTTTAAATTGCTACCAAAACCATTTTTCCTGATGTCCTCTCCAAACTCACATGTATACATCCCATCATAAAACAAATACACTTTAGGATCCTCCTCATAACTTAAAAGGCCCTCCACAACCTTGCCCCCCATATTCGTCTGGACTCCTCCACTGCTGTGCCCCCACACGACGACTACGCTCTGACTACGCCAACCTCCTCGAATCCATCACTAAAACCAAATACAAAACAATTGGAGACAGAGCCATTGCCCTCTGGAACTACCTACCTCTGGCCGGCCGCAACTTGGACACTCTATACTCCAAGACCCGTCTAAAGACCCATTGATTTAAAACTGCATTTCACAACTGACTCCCGCCGACTCCCAATGTTTTTTTGTGTGTATTTAAGCGTCTTTGAGTAGCATGAAAAGCGCTATAAGAAAACTGATGTATTATTATTGTTATTATTTTATTGGTCAGAAACCAGTGACCTCTTCTCACAGATTCTGCTGTGATTAAACAAAGGTCATTTATCTGGCCTGTGATTGGTAAAGGACTAACCCTCTGTTTAGCCAAAGATCCCTGATCCCCCCTTTGAATGATAAGCCACCATGGAGCTGAAACAATCGGTGAAAAATTATTCATAGAGCTGGCCTGTGATTGCTTTGAGAATACTGATCTGCATTTGATTGCTCAAAGATAGGGATATCCGATATGACATTTACTGATACCGATATTAACCGATGTTGCCCAAACACTTAATTTTCAATGCCGATATGAACCGATACCAATATAGGCAGCTAATTTCCCCTGAATTTGTGTGATAACAGACTAAATGCATTCTATAAATAACCGTGTACAACATAAACACACTTCTTCAATATAAGTTATGAAAAAAGGACATTTATTTTTTACCATTCTGTCTGAAAAAGTCCTATGATAATTTGTGCTGCATTTGATGTAAACAAGAAATGTCGAGTGTTGGACAGAATAACTTTCCTAAAACATTGATTAACATTAATAACCAGGCTCAATCAGCCCTCACAACAATAGGCAATATCAATGGGCACAGATAGAAACAGCTGCAGTATAAGTATGAGTAAAAAGCCCTCTTTAATGAGAGGCAAAGCATTTTAGCATCGTCAAAATGTAAACGACTCTTCTCCTTGATGACATGAGAGACAACACCGAACGTTCATTAAGAATTACAGTTTTCTATACACAAAAAACTCCAGACCATAGACATTTACTGTAGCATTGCTCATTGTAGCTGTCCCTTTTACATCATTAATCACGCACAGGTCAGAGTGTCAGTAGTGCAGACTCAGTTCCTCATTGGAATGTCCAGCATATCGAGACCGCAGGTTTGCAGCATTAGATTAATAATATTGGTGGAAAAATCGATACTCATATAATCCGATATTGAAAATTATGCTCCTATCGCCCAGTATTCATCGGTGGACGGATATATCAGGCATACCTATCAGGCATACCAGGCATACCTAACTCACTGGGCACTGAGCTTCAATCTACTAAAACTGAAATATGTCAGACCATTGACAGTCGAATTGTGGAGATGGCTTCTACTATTAGGGGAGAACTTTCTGCCTTCCAATCGGAGATTCAATCTGATATTATATCCCTGCAATTTGGAGGGACGTTCTAGAACAGGCCTGGGCAATTATTTTGACTCGCGGGCCACAGGTGGCACTAAAATTTGAGTTACAGGCCAGGTCAGGATTTTATTTGTAGGAACTAAGGTAAATGATGAGTAAGGTATTGAATAAAGGCAAAATGATCAAATGCTTTTAGCATCTTCGAGACTATCTATTGGGGAAATGCTGGCTTTGCAGTGAAAAAGCAGAAGAATAACGATAAGTACAAGTTGGGCGGGTCAGATGAAATGCCTAATGGGCTGCATCCGGCCCCTGGGCCCACGCCTATTCTAGAAGACAAAATATTAGGATTGTGGGATTGAAAGAAGGTTCTGGGAGAGGTATGGACATTGGAAAATTTGTGACCGGGCTCCTGAAAAACGTGCTATTATTGGAGGACGATGTGCTGGACCGTGCACACAGGGTTATGAGAACGAAGGAGACAGCAGGTGATTCAACCCCCCCTTGCGCACTTGTTGCGCGACACTACTTTCGGGATGTAACAATGGTGCTTAAACGATCGGCGGAGGCAAAGGAGTTTTCCTTCAAAGGACAGCGCATCCGTATATTCCCTGACTTCATTCCCGATGTGGCGAAGCGCAGAGCCAGAGAACTTCTACGAGATCAACCTGGAATTCGATACGGATTGCTATACCCGGCGAAGCTGAGAGTGACTTACACAGAGGTACAGAGACTGTTTATACAGACACCAGCAAAGCCTGTGAGTTCATAGAGCGCCACTTTGGAAGCACGAACACTGGACATCAACATGCTGATGGCGAAAACCTGGGTGGTGGGAGAGAATAACTGCCCTTTTTACAGCTGGCGTTGATATCCTGAGGACATGGTGGCTACAAGTATAGTTTTTTTGCTGCCTTATACTATGCTTGTGCACGCATATTGTTTAATTGGTTCGAAAATATATTTTGTTGTGGAGCTATTTTACTTCTTAATAGAAGTGCTAGGTTAGGGAAGTGTTAGTAATGCTGTGTTTGTTTCCGAAATTATTGCTTTTTGTTCATTTTGTTCTTTCATGTAACTTCCTTAGAGGGGACGCTTTAGTAAGGGGGTTCCCTTAGTATAGGCCAGACATTGAGTTCATGGGGTGCGTGCAATAGGGTCTTCCTTGGAAAACAATTGGACACTCCACCTTGGTTTATGAGGCTACATATTCTGCTTTGTCTTAGAATTACACAAGATAATGTGACACTCAGGCAGAGGGGGAGACAAATTAATGTAGTTACATGGAATGTTAAAGGTCTGAATCAACCAGTACAAAGGAGTAAAGTTTTAGCACATTTGAAAACACTATCTAGTGATATAATATTTCTGCAAGAAACACATCCGAACAGAAATGAATATATTAAATTGCGATGTAGATGGATCGGCCAAATTTATCATTCAACTTGTGCAGTAACAGCTAGAGGCATAGCTATTTTATTTAAGAAAGGCAGTCCATTCAGCCACAATACTACTATTGCTGATAGGGATGGTAGATTTCTTATAGTAATAGGTGAATTGTATCTGCTCCCAATCACTCTCATCAATATATCAATATAGACTCACCGTCCCTTTTCAGATATGTCTTTGCTCAGATTCCTGATATCTCCCCATATTCACACACCTATACACATATATAGGCATACACAACATACATACACGTTACCTAAGCCAACACATATACATTACATGAGTGTACCCACACACACATATATATATAATGTGATGTGCGGCACATATGGTGTACAAATACATTTAGAATGCGATGTAGAAGGTACAGAATCGCATCCTCCACGCCAACCTCCGCTCTGTACGCAAACTGCAGTTGGGCATGTCTTGGGTAAATAAATTCCTGAGGTGGTTCAGGAAGAGCCGCTCCAGGGTCTTCATCAGGTGAGAGGCCAGTGCTACTGGCTGGAAGTCGTTCAGCTCGCTGGGTTCTTTTTGGGAACAGGAACGATGCAAGATGTCTTACAGATGGTTGGCACTCTCCCCAGCCGAAAACTCAGGTTGTAGACCCGTTGGAGTGGCGGAGGAGTCGTCGACACACCTTGTCCGGGCCTGCTGCCTTTCGGGACCGAAGCTTCCTCAGTTCTCACCTCACCTGATCAGCTGTAATGACAGGAAAATGTGATGAGAGCGGTTGAGATGTAGTGGGTGGGGAGAGAAACGGGGGGGTGGAGGTGAGAGAGGGGAGGGGGGATATGACAGGAGAGCAGGGGGGGTGGAGGGAGGGGGGGTGGAGGGAGAGAGGGGGAAAGAGGTGAGATAGGGAAAGTCAGGGGTAAAGAAGGAGAGGAGGGGGAGGGGGGGTTGGATTGTTGTCGTGTAGGTGTTGGCGAGTTCCAGTTGTGCAGCCTGGTGGTGAAGATGATAATGATAATGATACTGGCAGAGGTGGGGGGAGGTGTGACGAGGATGGGCCTGGATGGTCAGCCACTACTGGAGGGGGTAGTGGAGACTGCAGTGAGAGCGTGGACGATGGGGGGCTGGGGTGATTGAACCGGTTCAACCCACTTTGGAAGTTTTTCAGGTTATAGGATAAACTGTTCAAAAAGTGAATTAATGCCATTAAAAGATAATGATATTTCAGCCTTGCAGAGGTTCCCCTTTAAGACATCACCGCAAGAATTTACATACTTAGGGATCAGAGTCACAAGGGACTTCCAGTTGCTTTTTAAGTACAACTTTCCTCCACTAATGTCTAAGCTAGAGAATAATATTGAATTTTGGAAATCACTGCCCATTTCATTAGCAGGAAGAGTTAATGCGATAAAAATGGTCTTTCTCCCGCAAATTCTATATCTGTTTCAAAGTATTCCAATTTTTCTCCCTAAGAAATTCTTAGAAAAAACTGGATGCACTTATTAAACCATTTTTGTGGGTCTACAAAACACCGAGAATAAAAAAAGCCCATCTTTGCAAACTGAAGTCAGAAGGTGGCATGGGCTACCCGGATTTTTTTTATATTATCAAGCTTGTGCTCTTTGCATTATAATAATGTGGCTGGATCTCACTTTTACAGACCCAACCTGGATTGCTATGGAAAGAGCGGACTGTGCGCCGTATGATATAGGCACGTTGGTGCTAGCACCAATAAAAATTCAGAAGGAAGCCATAATTGTCTACAATGCCATTCGTATAAGGCAGCAAATAAAGTCTATGTTTAACGCTAAGTCACTGTAATTTCATCTACAGATGAGGGACTATATAAGGACACATCTGCCCAAACTGGATGATGCAGTACCCACAACTTTGGATGTGTTGCTTACACTTGGAGGCAGAACCAAACATTTAATTTCCACACTGTACTCTGCTTTATTACATAAGTCTTTACCTACCAACCTAATCTACTCAGGGGATTAAAACTCTCTGGGAAAAAAGAGTTTGGGGAGGAAATAACAGATGAACTTTGGGAAGATGCTTTGGAGAACATACATAAGTGTTCTGTTAACACAAGATACCGCCTTATTCAGGTCAAGACAAACAGACTGCACCTTGCAAAAAAAATACACAGATTGTTCCCAGACGTTTCTCCACTATGTGATAAATGTAAGGTAGACGAGGCCTCACTCCTTCATAGCTACTTTCTCTGTCCTAAGCTGATGCCATTCTGGTCCCAGATATTTCTCTCAATATCTGATATGCTAGAAACCTCAATAAAACCGGATGCAATTCTAGTTACTTTAGGAGTTTCGGATAAGTTTAACTCACTTCCTACACCTCAACAGATATTATAATCATATATGTAAATAACAGTAAAGAAATTAATTTTACAGTTTTGCAAGAAGAGCAAGTCCCCTTCTGCTAAAATGTGGCTTGAAGAAATCCAAAAAGGGTTTAGTTGTAAGCAACTGGTCTTCTTCTTGGAGTTGAAAGACGTTTCATTCCTCAACTGAGGAACTTCATCAGTTTATGGTCCAGCATATCCAGTAATTAAGTTGTGCAATTCACAATATGTATGTAACTTATTTGCCTCAACAGTTACATACTCAGGAAGTCCCAGGGAGATTGCGTGTAGGGGTGTAGGGTGGGATGAGGGTTTAATTGTTGCTCACTTTGTTTGTGTATGACTTAAAAACAAAATAAATGAATGTATATGAATGTTTAAGAAGCCATTTTTAATAAAAAAGAGAGATTTGAAATAATAATCCCACCTGTAATTGGGGCTTGTTTGGGATTGGCCCTTTTAATTTTCAATGACTACTGACTACTGATATTTTAATAATTGCAGGCTGTGTTTAACTGCAGGGTATTGTACTATGGGGCTCAGATAAGGAGGAAAAAGGAGAGTTGCATATAAGTGAGGTTTGAAGAGGACTGTATTTTATTTCCATACTAAGGTCTGAAATTACAGGAGGCCTTTAATTCCCATCCCATTTTGTTTTGTTTTTTTTCTTGAAAACTAAAAATAAAAAATAACACCAAATATTGTACAGCAGTGTGGTCACATGATGCATCATTCTCTCCGGGATGCGCTTCAAGGAAAAAAAAAAACATTCGTTCTCATATTGCTTATTTATTTTAATAATAGGTAATATAGCTAATATACTGAGAGCCTATGTTGCCTTCATATTAGTTTTATATAAGGCTTTTATTTTTTTGCGGCTCCAGGCAGGTATGATTTCTGTGTTTTTGGGCCAATAGGGGTCTTTGAACATTTTGGGTTGCTGACCTCTGCCTTAACCACTAGGCCGATGTTTAATATTGTCATAAGTGTGCTATTTTGTAATGTGTTTATTGAATTTATTCCATTACCAGGACCAAGTGCACTCTCGGTCAGCTTAAAGCATTTAAGAAGTCATTGCCCGTCGGATAGCCTGGAAATCATCAATCTGTCAAGAACAAAAATTTCGTATAAAAAGTGACGTATAACCGAATTTGTGCAACAATCACTTTTAAATAAATTTTGAACAATTTGTATGCAAATGTAAAAGTAATGTTTTTAAATTGTGATGTGTGTCAAAATATGCTTGGTTGGACAATTATGATTTTTTTTTATCTAATTTTCATTTAAGATAATTGTTTTTCATAAAGTTACAGCTTTGTGTGTAATTACATGTCAAAAATCAGCACCTGAGGCTCTGAAACACGAAGGTGACTACGCTTAAATTCCATCAAACACAGTATTAGTAATCACAAACTAATGTTTTATATTGTTGTGAGTATATTGTTGCGTGCTGGGTTTATTAAATTTATTTTTTTAGCAATACAATCACTCTCTGGAGCAATACAAACTGGACCAACGCCAGTTGTAGAACTGCTGCCCAAAGTGCTGGTTTACAACAGTGACAAGCAGCTGTTGCTCTGTGGCTATCCTGAATCTCATGAATCTGCCTAAAAGTATTTTTTCTAAGTGATGACCTTTTTGTGCAACAATCACTTTTAAACTATTTTCTCATCAATTTTTGCAATTTAAAAGTGTTGTTAGAAAAACATTACAGTGTCAAAAATGAACGTCTCTCAGTCTCAGTCAGAAAAACCTGATTCTGACTACACATCAGCTCAAAGTAATTTTCTATGATTCCATTGTATCGTGAACCATAAAATGGAAACAGCTGCTTGTCACTGCTTTAAGCTGGCAAACAATGCACTTGGGGCGGAGGTTGTCCTTGCACTGCTCCATGGAGTTATTGTATGCCTGATAAGTGAATGAAATCAGTAAGCCCAGCGCACATTACTATACACACAGTATATAAAATATTAGTTTGTGATAGCACACACTGTGCTGTGCTAAGTGTGGTGTTTATAATAGCCTCAGACATTAATTTCTGATATATTGGTTAAATTCACAGGAATTGGAACTTTTTCCAAAAACAAATATCAGAAAAAACCTTTAATGTCACAATCAGCCGAAGTTGATTATATCTCAGCCTAAGAAGCACATTTTGACATCTGGAACAATATATAAGAGAAAGGTATATTTACTCATCAGCTGATGTTTTGTCGGAATCATGCATGTCTTGTCTTGTCATGCTTGTCATAAAATTACTCTTAAGCTGATGTTTTGACCAAATAATGTTTTTCTGACTAAGAATTAAATATTTACTACATCGTTAATTTTCTCTAACAATATTCTTAAAATTGCAAAAAATTATGAAAAAAAAAAATAAAAAATAAATAATAATTACGCTCAAATGGTGAGATATTAAGGTTTTACAGATTCATGAGAATAAGGTTGGCTGAGGAGAAACAGCTATTTGTCATTGATTTAAGCCGCCAAAAAGTGTACTTGGTGCGGCAGTTGTCGTTGAGGCATCTCAGCTGCACTGTTCCATAGAGTCCATGTATGCCTGATAAGTTATCAGTAAGCCCATCGCACATCATTATACACACAGTATATAAAATATTAGTTTGTGATAACACACACTGTGCTTGATTGATTTCTAAGAGGTTAGTTTCGTTCAACAGCTTGAGACCATCATTTCTAATTTTTTGGTTGATAGGACACCAACCTGCAACCTTTCCAAAATAATTATTAAAAAAAACATTTCAAGTTAAAATCAGCAAATTTGATCATATCTTGGCATGAGAAGCACATTTTGACACCTGGTACATTATAAAAGACAGAAGGGAAGAATTACCCTTCGGCTGATGTTATCCTCCTTGTCATGTCTTGTCTGACTAAAAGACAATGATTTGACGTTGTTACTTTTTTCTAACAATACTTTTAAAATTGCAAAATGTGATGAAAAAAAGCCAAAAAAGTTATTTTAGCACAAATGGGAATAACTTAACTCAAAAATAGTAAGGTTTTACAGATTGAAGAGATTGTGGACAGACGAGGACCAACGGCTTCTTCTTGCTGCTGTCTCTGAGGCATTGGTTCCGGTTTCACTGCTCAATAGAGTGATTGTATGCCTGATACGTAAATAAATTCGGTAAGCACAGCTTATATCATTATACACACAGCAATAAAAAATATACGTAAGTTTGTGGTAACACACGCTGTGCTTTATTTATTTATACGTGTTTAGTTTCGTGGTTTAACAGCCTCAGACCCTCATTTATGGCACTTTGGTTTATAACACATGAATCTGAAACTTTTCCCAAAATAATTATCAGAAAAAACATTTGAAGTTAAAATCAGCCAAAGTTGACATATCTCGGCACATAAGAGGCACAATTTGATACATGGAACTATGTAAAAGACAGAAACAAAGAACTACCCTTTAGCTTATGGGTTGTCCCATGTCACATGTTTTCTTTTGTCTTGTAATGCTTGTTGTAGAAATACCCTCCAGCTGATGTTTGGCTGAATTATGCCTGTCTGACTAAGATACATTCACGTTCGACATTGTTTCTTTTTTCTAACAATACTTTTAAAATTGCAAAAAAATAATGAAAAAAATCTTCTCTGAAAAAATATCTGCAATTGGGGTCACACTTCACTTGAGGATGGTCAAGGTGAAATGGCTGCTTGTCGCTGCTCTAAGACGGCGAAGAGTGCACAAGGGGTAGCAGTTGTCTTAAAGGCGTTGGTGCCGGTAGCACTGCTCCATTGTGTACAACAGTATACTCATTACAATATAAAATATTAGTTTGTGGTAATAAACACTGTATTTGTCATATTTTAACGTGGTTAGTGTAGTGTTTTAGACAGTCTCAGACATTTATTTCTGACGGATTGGTTAAATTCACACGAAGTTGAAACTTTTACAAACTCAATTATCAGAATAAACATTGAAAGTCAAAATCAGGCAAAGTCGATCATATCTCTGCTTATGTAGCACATTTGAATACATGGGACTATGTAAAAGAGAGAAATGTAGAATAACCCTTCAGCTGATGTTTTGTCCCAAACATGCTTTGTCTTGTCTTGTAATGCTTGTTGTAGAATTACCCTTCAGCTGTTTGGATGAATCACGCTTCACTCAAATATATTAAGGTTTTACAGATTCATGAGATTGAGGCTGGCCATAACTGCTGCTTGTCACTGCTTTAAGCTGGCAAAGAGTGCATTTGGGGCGGCAGTTGTCCTTGAGGCGTTGGTCCCAGCTGGACTGCTCTATAAAGTTATTGTGTGCCTGATAAATTAATTAATTAAGTAAGCATAGCACACATCATTACACACACAGCAATATAAAATTTAGAAGCTTAGTGAACATTGACCAATCAAATGCCAGCTCCATCCTAATGACGAATCACAAACCTGCTAAAAAGTATAAGTAAAGTAAAGTAGGTAAATTCCTTTTTTTTATTGTGACATTGTGATTAACACCACAGCTCACAACGAAATTTGGCCTCTGCATTTAACCCATCATCAAAGTGAGCAGTGGGCAGCTAATGAGCACCCGGGGAGCAGTGAGTGGGGATGATACCATGCTCAGGGCACCTCAGCAGTAACTTGGCGGTAAGGGGATTCGAACCAAGGGCCATGGGACCCATGTCGGCTCCCTTAACCACTAGGCCACCACTGCCCTAGGCAGTATTCACCAATCACCATCCAAATAAGAGAACATGGACCAATCACCAGCCATTGAACAATCACACGAAGAGCCATCATATTGACGAATCACAGCCCAGCTCAGTGGGCATAGACCAATCGCAGATCAGCTGAAAAGTATTGAGCAATCACGGGGAAGCTTAAAAGACATATACCAACCACAGACCAGCTCCAAAGTATTGACCAATCATGTGCCAGTTCCATAGTATTTAACCAAACACAGGCCAGCTCTACAATCTTTGACAAATCACAGAGTAGAATCTATCTCAACCAATGAAAGGCAAGCTCATTAGAGACAAATCACATGTGAGCTCCATTGTATTTACCAATCACAGCCCAGCTTAGTAGACATAGACCAATCACAGACCAGCTCCAAGGTTTTGACCAATCATTGGTAAGCTTAGTTGACATAGACCAATCACAGACCAGCTCCAAAGTACTAACCAATCACAAGCCAGTTCTGGTTGCCGACCCAGGGGTCGGCAACCAGTGGCTCCGGAGCCACGTGTGGCTCTTTCATCCTTCTGTTTTGGCTCTCTGTGACTTTGGAAAATGAATAATAAGTATTTCATTCAAATTTTATTTTAGTTTGTTGATTTTAAAATATAATTCTGATATGTAGTAAACTTGTAACATTAAAGTAAAACGTTTTTAATATTTTTATCGGCCAAAACAGGGGTCGGTAACACGCAGCTCCGGAGGTGCGGCTCCGGAGGCAC
>JAFBJS010005704.1:0-39701 GCA_016785265.1 Paraplagusia blochii | reverse complement strand
CATCTCTAGGATCATTCTTCTACCAATGTATCCACTGTCCCTCCTCTGAACATGTCCAAACCATCTCAATCTGTCTTCTCCAACTTTTTCTCCAAACCTTCCTGTCTGCGTTGTTCCTCTAATCACCTCATTCCTGATCCTGTCCATCCTTGTCTCTCCTAAAGAGAACCTCAGCATCTTTAACTCCTCCACCTCTAGCTCTGTCTCCTGTCTTCTTTCTATTCCTAGTGTCTCTAATCCATCCATCATGACTGGTCTCACTACTGTCCTGTAAACTTTTCCCTTCACCTTAGCTGACTCTCTTCTATCACAAATCGCTGATATTGATAGTTAGAAATGACACAAAATTATCCAGCAGACTGGGGCTCTAAATGCAAACAAATGCTCACCTGATCAATATGAAAATCAGAGATCTGCAGCAGTTGGTTTCCATTCTTTGTCATCTCTGGTACTTCAATGCTCAGCTGCAGATCCTTTACAGGGAAGTAGCCAAGGTTTTGGATCTAAGAGTAAGACAAATGTGAAGAATGAAATATATTTGCAGAAACAGTTCAGTTTCACTGTCGTATTAATAAATTGATGTGGTGTTACTCCTGGCCTTTACCTGGAAAGTGAAGTTGACAGGAGGTCCAATGAATCCAGGCTCCTCCAGAGACAACTCTGACTTGATTTCAAACCGAGTTGGATTGGAATCCCTGTCATTGAAGGAATCAAGCATCAAAACGAGACCCAAACTTTCATCGAAGGTGTTTATAGAACACATCATTGTAACCACTCTTCAATCAGATGATCTGCTCAGTCAGGACAAACCTGGTGAAGAGAAGATCTGCTTCATACTTCAGTGAGTAGTAGATATCTCTGAAGTTATCAGCTGTGCTCATTTCCTCCCCGTCACTGTTGAAGGAAATATTTAAACAACGTTTTCAATGGTGCTACAGTAAGACACACCAGTGAAAATATTTATCAGTGCAGCCAGGTCTGCTTCCAGCTTGTCAGCTTTCTCAGCTTGTCTGGAGCTCGCCACTTGGCTGAATTTGTATAATGAAAGTAAGGTCTGTTGTTCTTTCCTAGATGTCAGATGAGGACAGACCTCTCTCCCAGTTGAGGACACATCCCTTTCCATCTATTCAAGAATTTCACAACACAAGGAAAAGGCTTTAAAGTTTATGTTCGCACCTGAGAGCCTCCAGGATGACCCTGACATGGTCCAGGAAGATGGTGCGACTGAACTCAAACTCCAGGCGAATCAGAACCTATGCAGACAAGAGAGGCTTAAACATAAACTGTCTTTTTTATTGACTTGCGGTTTTGTATGTTGCGTCATTTTATCATTGTTTCTTTGGTGCCTGATGTGTATATCACTGTTATGGCCAACCATAAAAGCTCTGTCCAATATTCTTTCTTCACAGCTGACTGTACATCCACTGTATACTTTAGAGATGAAAGTAATAACATAAGTAGTAACTCTATATTATTTAAGCAGGGAAGACTGTACTCGGAAGTAAAGCTCTAGAACAGGGGTCTCAAACATGCGGCCCGTGGGCCATTTGTCGCACCTGGAGCGATATTTTGTGGCCCACACCTTGTTGTGAAAGTTGAATGTTGAGCCCACAAGATTTATAGAAGAATTCTACTGCATGTCAATGCTAAAAAATGGTTTTGTTGGATGTACTCAGTGGTAGACACTGCTGTGGATGAAAGGTGAGTATTACAAGACTCGTCTAAAGTGTTGTATTAAAGTGGGAAACTGATTTCTTTATTTAATTTTTACCATTTTTTTTTCTTCGCCCTTTGGTGAAATGACAGTGGGGCCCTGAACCTATTTGAGTTTTAGTCCCCTGCTCTAGGGTTAAACTACAGATACAAATGGACATGTCCAGGTGTTCAGTACAGATTAAATTAATCAAAAATGGATGAGACGAGAATGAGGGGAGGAGAGGTAAGGAAAGAGGGAAGAACAGGGGAGGGGACGGCAAAAGAAGATATGTAAACCATATACTGATGCAGTGGAAAGCAGAGCAAATTTTCGGACACTCTATGCTGCCATGAACTACTGACAGGTTTATTCTTTCTAGGGAAAGGTTTTATGACTTTCTCCATAGATTGTAAACATAGGATGGATTGTAAATAGGATTTGACTGGACTGCATGCGGTCCAGACCAGTCTGCCAAACTGTGTGGATTATGATAAAATGTCACTTATGTAAAAAAAGAGAATTATAAGAGTAGTCAGATTCAATAAAAATCAAGATCCTAAAGTGACAGTTCCTTCTTCCCAACTGTTTGGTTGCTAAACTCAATTTTTTCTAATACACATCTGGATGACCTCAGGATGAGAGGCTTAAGTTACACTTTTTTCATTTTTTATTGGACAACTGTAGGTTGCTTGGATGACGCTGCCTTGTTCATGTTTCTCTTGAACATGGGCAACTCAGAAATAAACAACCTTTTTTAGAATGACACGCTTGACCCACACGACTGAGCCAAACTGACTGTCAGTATTTCAGAATAACTAGTGTCCCGAATCTGTGTATACACCAACAGGAAAACACACACTTTCATGCAGCAGCGCTAAAGTACACAGTACATCAAACGCAACAGGAAAAGTCCAAACAAACTGGTGATATAAAAAAAGATTGCCCTCTGGTCAGAGGTTTGGACCTCATCGCTGGCATTGATGTAACAGTTTCTCTTGTTTAACTCTGTGCCACATTTTTTAAACGGCTCCAACCAGAAGGGTTTAGCCTCGTGGGTCTGGATGTGGTTCAGGCGGAATAAGTGGTTATGAATCAGCCTGTGAGTTTTAAAACGAGGAATCAAGTGATGGCGAGATGGTGATCGTTTTTGTCGTCGTAGCCATGGCGATGGCGTTTGTTTGTAATAATGAAACAGTCTCGAACTGATCCAGTCACCTCCATGACCTCAATCGTGCCGTGTTTGTCAGCAGATCCTCTGAAGACAGACAGATTCTGTTCGGGCTTTAAAGGAAAGGAACCAGTGGAAATAATCTGCCTGCTCTTAACTGTGGAACTTGATCCGCGATCAGTGTCATCCCTCTCAAATTCATTCAAACATCACCCCTTAAAAGTACAACAAGAGGTCACTGCAGCGAGTTAGACTGAAGAGAGCAGAGTCTAATAAATACGACTGACATTACAAGCCTGAGGAAAAGCAAAGAGATGGTAGAAATAAATGTGAGAATCTAGAACAGATGAGAGAAAAAAGGCACATGCCAGCTTATATATATATTTTTTTGTTTCACCTGGTGCACAACGCTGCAGCAATCTTCTATATTCCCAGTCTGCTCTTTATGCAACTTTTTAATATTCCGAATAATCACCACATGCTAAAGCTACATTCAGGCAACCGTGTGATTGATGGCGAGTCGTCTAGGATGCTGTATGTTATGGCTCACGTCCCAGAAATTCTCGCAACTCTACACTTATAGGTTTCACATTACAGCAATGTTTTTTTTCTGTCATTGACAGGTCTGTGCTTTTTCCTACCAAATGTTAAACAGACTGAAAAACCTCTCAACCACGATCGTATAAAATATTGTCGCAAAGCGATCATTAACTTTGATCTGACAGTTATGATGCTCAGGTACAAAATATACTCGTATTTATCATAAATAGCTGGATATCACTGAAATACATTTTGAGGAAATAAGACATTTGGCTTCATAAGATAAACATTAAATGCACCATTAACTCATTTGGATTTGCTTTCTATCTTTTTCTGGAAGTTTCTCACTATATAATACTGGAAAAACTGCACACCCTGTGTGTCTGTTGACCAGGAGGGACAGAGTAAAGTGAAATCTGATGCAAAAACCAGTAAATAAATGACCTACTTATCTTCCACTTACTGTTATACTTCATACAAAAACCAATCAATCAAAATATAACTTCTTAAATCAGTGATCATTTCATTCATGGAAGTCTTACCTGACTTTTGGCTCTCATGAACGGAGCGCTGACATTACAGATCTTCTCATTCCTATGTCTGTTCTCATTGTAACACTCAATCTTGATGTCGGAAGTGTCCTGAATCAAAAACAGAAACAAGTAATTTTACTTCCAGGACTCTACAGTTAGGAGACTTCAAATTTGCTTAATTAGAGGCTGGGTGACTGAAAAGGTTTAATGTCAGAATATGTGATGATAGCTCATCCTACCTTGACGATCAGGCTGGAGAAACTAAGATTGGGTGTGTAGGTAATATTTAAGTGAGCGTTATAGGCATTCTCTCCTTTGTTCTCCAGTCGGACGTCCACCACCATCCTTCTTCTGTTACCCTCTAACACCCGCAGAGATCCTTCTGACCCTTGTTCCCCCAGTTGGCGACAGAAAACACCACGAGACTGTACAGGCTGAGCACAGAACTGACTGGGAAGGTAGGGAAATGACAAAGAACAATCAACAGAAATTACTTTTCTAAAATGCTTAGTCAAAAGTGCAATATTAGTTTCAGTTCCAATTCAGATGACTATATGATGATGAAGATTCTTGGTCATCCAGGTCAACGATTCACCTCTCATCTAAGAGGCTTAAAATCTAACCTCAATGCTGATTTCTATTCTGACATCTGTTACTTTGTGCTCCATAAGGTTGGAAATACCATGTAAATGAACATCACTTTGTTTGTTAACCAGAGCTAGAAATGGATGTCATCAAAATCGAATACAATAATAACACAAAAATACAACCCATGCTTCTTTTATCACATTTTTGTTGTTTTACAGATGCTCAGTGAGAGTTACAGGATAATTGCCTAGGCCAGTCATGGGGATAATAAGGCTCACGGTCTAAAAGTATTTTGTTCAGTTTTTGTTTTTTTTAACCCAGCCTGCCAAACTTTTCCAAATTCTATAATTGATTTGTTTTGAGGTTATGCTTCTCCCTTTTCCCTGCAAAATTGATAGATAGAATAGGGGAGCATGAAAGCATATTTGCAATTAAGCCTTCCTGCATGTCATTCACCTAAGTTCACATGAACGCTCCATCAATCAGCTCCTAAACTGACACCTGTGTCCAACCTTACCTATATACATATTTGTGTAATTTTCAGATTCCTTTTATCTATATTGAATATGTGTGTAACTACCTCCGTGTCATTAGGTCAGTCATACACTGCAGAGCCAGGTCTGGTATGCAGCGGTCGTCCTCATCACATCCATTCCAGAAGGGCAACTAAACCAGCAATAAACAGCAGATAAGGTCAATAAAATCATCTTTTTATTCACCTTCATACAGATTTTCCCATAAAGGAAAAACTCTTGCCTCGGTCTTCACCAAAGTCGGCCAGCTATCGTCCAGAACTGGTCCCTGCTCTGGATCCTGCAGTCCCACTTGAACAGCAAACACTACGGGCCTTGCATTATCTGTGGACTCCTAAAATGAGATTGTGTTGAATTAGTTTATAAAAACAACAAGATGGATGGATGGATGGGTGGTTGGGTGGGTGGGTGGATGGATGGATGGATGGATAGATAGATAGATAGATAGATGTATTTCCGTAATCATAGGTCTTACCACGACATGGAAGAAGATGTGAATGCAGCTCTCCTCTCCAGGAAGGAGGGTGAGGTTTTTAGGTTGAATGCTGTTTGGATCATCCAGTATGGCTCGGGGATTGAAACGTCGCTCAGCAACAGAGATGTTGTATCTGATACCTGATGGAAAAATGGTTCATTTGAAAACATATATAATTCAAATAAATATAATATAATTTATAAATATAAAATTTACAAGTTAAGAAAAATAAATATTGTATGTATAAAATGAACTGAGTCACATGGATTATTTTCCACAGAAAAAATAAAATTTCTAAAAGTAAAAAAGTTTGGGATCACCCATTAAGAACCCTTTCTTCTACTTATCACAGACATCACATCATTATTTTTTTTCCCTTGCCTGTTGTCATTAACACCACTCCATCTGCAGCTCATTACCACTGAGACAAGGATGGGAAAATTAAATAAATATCTTTCACTGTATGCAAACAAGAGGTTCATCTGGTAGACGTGATAAAGATGTTATGGGTCCAGAGGTTAATTTAGAACACACTCCTAGCACACCCTTGTGTCTCCACCGTGTGAAACTTGACCCTGACAAGATATCTCTTAAAACAAATTATGAGTGGGAAGCCTCTGGTCTATCTGGTGGATTCAAGTTTCTAGTGGCTGCCGCTGGAAACAGAAAAGGGAGAATAAAGGATATAAAGCTCTTACACTGTCATACAAAGGTTACATTTTTTGCTTGCTTGAGAAATGCTGTCCTTGGAACAGATACAGTACAGTAGTGAGATCAAATCATTCAGCACTATTGTGACTCAAGGTCCTCACTTGTTTTGACAGGAAACCACATGCTGACAGAAATATTTCATCCTGAGGATGAAAGATTTATTTATATGGACAACGATTCAACCTGTCATGGTATAGTGTCAACACAACCAGATGAAAAATATAGATTAATAACTACTCCAACCACAATTTAAATATCTAAGCATTAGTGGGTTGAGATTATTTTTTAAGACATGTGACATGTGAATGACAAAAGGAAAATCTGTAAAACTTAGACATAGATTATTTTTACTGGCTCACCAATTTCCTGTGTTGGGAGGATGGCTGTCCTGGCAGTGATGTTGAAACATACAATAGCTGACATACAGGTCACGTCTTTGCCACCTCTCTGACAGTCCTTCACAAAGATGTTGATCTTACTGGGCTCAAACCGAACATTGACGTGTATCCGGATGACACTCTGTGACCTGAGAGAGCACGAAAGTGTAACAGAAGCCAAACCTTGAGCCCCGGTCGTCCCAGGACGTACATAAAACTCTTCCATTGTCCAGCAAAAGTATTTTGTTTTACTGAGGGAAGGACACACCATAGTAGAACAGCTGCTCCGAGGGAACCGACGGCCAGGTCCACTAATCCATCATTGTTCATGTCCATTACACCATGGATGCTGCGCCCAAAGTACTGCAGGCCAGGAGCCAGATCAGCAGCTGCTATTCTCTGATAAACAAAAAAACAGAAAATACAATCAAACAGATGTTTTTGTGTGATGAATTTTATTGTTAGAGCAGCTATTTAAACCATGTGGTTCATGTTTTTGCAAATAATACAAACAATAACGTATAATTTTATATAGCAGGATTATATTTACACATAAAATTCTATTTACCACAATATCAGTTATTACTACGTTTTCTTTGACATCTACAGTTATATGTCATAACTGGCTGCTATCTGCCCAAGTCCGGAAGTAGGCCAGACATGATTGGTGGTTCTCAAACGATTAACCCCAAACACTTAGCATTAATGGTCTTAGTTCCAGTTTCTTAGCTGAGTGTAGAGTCCTACAGTCTACCACGTATCTGGACTAATTCACTGGAAGCCTGTCTGAACCTTCTCTTCTGCTTAATCTTGTATCCGGCTCAGATGTTGCTGTTCTTTTGGCATTTGGATTTTTTTTTTTTTTTTTTTTTTTTTGCAGATCATTAAGTGTTTGGTTAAGCATGTCCTTGGCTGTTCCCAGGAGCATCCAGGGGCAGAACCAACAGCATTTGGAACCATAACTTTGGTTTAAACAATGACGAGAGCGTATTTGACCAAACCATTAGTAACCTGGGAAACAGAATCATGTGGTAGCGTATGAAAATACCCTTCATGGTCTGTATGCCTCATACCTGTTTGTACTTGCGGATTATCCGGTTTTGCTGGCTAAAGAAAACGTAAATTGCTCCTTTGTGGTCGTCCTCCAGTGGAGCTCCAACCACCAGGTCATTAAAACCATCGCCGTTCAGATCAGGGACAGGAGCAAGCGATGAACCGAAGCGAGCATTCTGGCCGCCGTTGTGGATTTCCAATGCGCCTTCATGGACAAAACGGTTCTGAAGGATAAAAGGAAACATAAATGAAGCCGAGCTTACGTCCTGTTATTAATGGCAGTCTGTTTACAGGAAATGAATTAGATACCAGTGACATCATCTTCATCTGGCTGCCATGACAATGTGTTATTCCTTAAACCTGGAGGTAAACGTATCTGAAAGCAGCTGCTTCTCTGTCACAACACTTTTTCATCCTTTTCCCAAGTTGATTCTTCTTCCAGAAATCATTATGTCCATATGTTTCATGAAAGCAACACCACGTTCTGCCAACTTCAGTCAAATACATCGCCTCAAGTCAAAGGATTGCAGTTTCTCCTTCTGACCATTTTTGGTTTATGACTTTTGTTTAGAATTTATAAGTAAGTAAGAAGTAAGAAGTAAATGGTCTAATGTATATTGACACAATTTAACATTAAATTTTCATCACCTTCATCCTGCTCAATTTTTTTTTTAAATAATTTATAGATTTTCTGCCTTTAAACAGATGATGAAAGTCTCAATGTTTCCTTTTCCTTTTTGCATTTACTGAACCAAACTATGTTTTGATTTTAATTGTACTTTAACATGCTCTTTTTAAAAGGGAAAACTGCAAATCAACCTTTATTTTAAACCCTTTTAAGTTCAATTAAATTATGCAACTGGCAACAACAGAAAAGCAATTTAGGCCTGAGGTTAAATAAGGACTGAATAACGGCCCAATTAAACATTTGTATATTTGGTTCTGTTATGAGCAAGCCTTGAGTGAGGTTAGAAAATCGCTACGACTTTCAAAGCAGTTTCCATTCTGAAATAGAAAACAATGCAGTGGAAGAGAAATGGAGCCAAGATCATGAGGCCATCAGTAGCCCTGCATATCATTGCTCCACTTGGAATCTTGGGTCATAATAGAGTTTGGGCCGAGCAGACAAAACATGAGATCATTTGTTTTTACAGCTAAATAGAGGAGTAGGGAGTTGATTCAAGGAAGTAGCTTTAACTTCTCAGCTACCTGATGTGTATGTGTGACACTAATAGAGATTGATATGGAAACTAAGAATAATACAAATTGCACTGGTTTAATGTTAAACATATGGTTTGCAAGGAGTTCGCAGAAGGTCGTGAAAACTTTTTGTTCTTCCACAAGACAACCGGCTTAGAGAACTGTATCAGATCATTAAAAGTCAGATCAAAAAAAGATTTAAAAAAAAAAAGACCAGAAATTTGAAATGGGAAGAGGCAACGCATGTAAACTGTATATGCCCCCATTTCAAATTTCAAAGGCCTTTTTTTTTTAAATCTGAAAAGAATGTAATACTTATCAAACTGGCAATTTTCTGAGATATTGTTCAATCAACAACAGCTTCCCCTTATGAGAAGCTCCAGTCACAGCTAATGTTATTATACTGCTGTAGGTAATAACTGTTTTAAAAGTCCAGACTTTTACTGCATCCATCAAATTAGTGGATAGATGTGGAAAATCATTTCAGTTTCAGTTAGTGGACGTAATAAGCAGACATAAAACTATGTCTAGAAGCTGAAATGCCAGTCCTGAAGTCACTTTGCAGAAAAAATAAAATATTGCCTGCAGAATTCCTGTGTTAATGAGTTGCGACATATGTAACTTATGATCAAATATTTGTTGTATGGTCTTATTGGGAATAATACATTCTTTGGAGTTTTATTCTTGGCCTGAGTTGTCAGGGTTTATAAGTCAGACGCCTCTGAAATGGTTTGATCCACACCTGGTGCATAAACCCTCCCCTAAGCCTCAGCACTGAATTCAAACCACTGGGCACATTTATTATTCCAATGAGAAGTGAAAACACTGGGAAAAAAGTTCTCCTCTAAACGCTTGGCTGGAATTGTTTTGAAAAAAAATCTTAATACTTTCCTGTTGAGTTCATTCAGGACATCCAGTAAAGTCTGTAGCATAGAGTGGCAAAGTTTTCCTCATTTGATCTCCACATTAAATCCTGCTGGGCCATATGTCAAAACTCCTGCAGCAGAGTGTTTGTCTCTTTAATGGGGAGTTGAACTGAAGCAGAGACTGGTTTAGTGTGTGTGTGTGTAAATGAACTCCCTACAAAAGGTGTGGTACAAATTACTGGAAAAGTCAAATAGTTTAAGCAGGTGTTGACCCTGTCCTGGGAGAAGAAGAGCTGGTTTTAGGCTGATTAGAAATAAACTTGCCTTTTTCTCACACTCTGACATTTAATGAAATCAATTGCTATGAAGGCACAAATAACAAATACAGAAGCAAAAATGATAAAAATTAAACTTTAAGAAGAAAAAGCAGAATGTGTAAGAGGTGCTCCTCATTAGTCCAATTCATAGGTGCAACATGTGTCGCATGAAGGAACAATTAGAACCATATGCCTATTGGACCTTGAAACATACAGTTCTTGAATAATATATGTAGCAGTTAAGATTTGACAAGTAAGTTGTAGAGAGTATTTATGTTTGGAAGTAAATGCTAGAAATATTTTTTTTTTCTACTCAAAAATGTGCATAAAATTGGAGAAATATGGTAGTTATAGGTAATTGATTGAGTGATTAGTCATCCATCAACCTAGCAGTCCACCAATCTATCCATTAATCTATCTATCTATCAATCAATTCTTTGACCCATCCCTCCAAGTACATAGTAGCCCCATTTGTACCTAAGGTCCATTAAAAGTTAAAATTTGTCCTATAATTTTTTTTTTGCTCCTGTTAAAATCTTCATCACCCAATGGAAAGGTCTGACCCAGACAGTAACATCTTAATCCCAGTTCATGCTAAAATTATTAGCTTTTTAGATCCAGTGAATTCAGTGATATGAAGTATAGGCATTATTAAAACATTTAAATTGATTGTACATACCAGCTCTGTCACCCTGTAGATGTAGACCTTTCCCTTCTCCATGCCTCCACTGAAGTACATCGGTGCTGCTACCAGCAGGTTGTCAGTTATCCCGTCTCCGTCGAAATCCAGGGATGCAATTTCACTACCGTAGTAGGAGCCAATCTGTAGTAGACATATGTGTACATATACATATATACCTTATTTTAGATGATTATTTTATTCGTTTTATTTGACAGGGACAATGTACAAAAGCATTAATAAAAAAAAAGATGATTTGCTGTCCCTATCAAAAAGACAATTCATATTGTCCAGTTTGCAGACCCTCCTGCTGGTCTTGTTTATTTGCTGATGACGATTGAATTATGAGGTTTAACTTTAAGAGCTAAGACCTAGTGTCTGTCATGAGTAACGGTCTGCTGCTTTTGCAGATGCTTAAATGGATTACACACTGAAACAGCTGGAAGATCATCTACTGGTTTAACACATTACAAACATCTGGTTATAAAAGATCTCTTTCAAAATCGGCCAAATCAAATAAAAAGTTTGTTGCAGAAAAACATCTGCTGTCCTGGATACAGCAGGATTACTGATGAACACTTTCCAGTGATGAGACCAGCAGTCGTACACTCACAAGACGGACGCTTCTGAGGACACGTGCGAGATAAGCTGACATGAAGTATATTAAATTTTAAAAAAGAAAGCATCAAAATTGAGATAATTTGTTCAGTTCACCTCGAAATCAGGTTACACATACACACAAAAAAAAATTGTTGTTTTACCCGACTATTTTTTTTGTCTAGAATGTCTGGAACTTCATCCAAAACATACACATATCTAGAGTCCTTTTCCACGTGGGAATTAGTAATGACTGTATAAAAAGTAACAGAAGAAATTCCAGTGTTATTAGTGTAAGAAACAAAAGCAAATCTAACTGAACTTGGAGATAAAAGTAATTAATGCCCTTAAACTAACAGTTGATGAAATATTCCAAAAAAAGTGAAACAAAATATTTAGTGTTCCAGTAGCAGGACAGTAACTACACCTATATGCATTGACGTACAGAGTAGCAGTGTTGAAGATTTTTCATGACTGAGTGACGTAGAATCAAACTAATAAAAAAAGGATTTATACATTATATATTGTTTCTATTGTTTCTATTGGTTACGAAGTTATGTAAGTCCTATTTTCATCAGCAGGCAGTTGAGGTCACAGCCAAACGTACCTGCATGCCTTTAAGGGAGTGCAGGATGGTGAGGTTGCCGGAGTTTGTCAGTGTGAAAATAATGACTTTTCCAGTATGGTTGAACCTTGGAGCTCCTGCTATGAGTAGACGGCCATTTTTGGCTGACACCACAGACGTCACTGTGTAACCTGTTGACAAAGAAATAGTGATAATCTCACATTTTTGAAACTTCAAATCACGTGCAAGGGATTAATTGTCTGACTATTTCAGCTCAATTAAATTACTTATGATGTTGCCGGAGATTATTTTTATTTCCAGCTAAGACTGATGATCTCTTGGATTGTAATAAAAATTCCAGTCACTTTTTTTTGCATTATTTCCTCAGATTCTTGAGGTGACAGGTCTGATCCTCTAGGTTGGATTTCATCACTGTGAACGCAAGGGAAACTGCAAAATGTGGTAAACTGAAGTATTAAGACTCAATGAGCCGTAGTTGGTTAAGTAGAAGTGATTGCTCTGGTTTCTCACATTTCTTCCCATACTTTTTTTTTAGTATTTCTTCCTCCTAAATATTCCACTTACTCTCCGTCTGCTTCTCCAACATCACCTCTCATCTTCATACCTCTTTTTCCCCGGCTTTAAATTTCTCTATGCTTGTCCCAAATTATTCCTCCACCTCATATTATGGTTTTGTCTAGAATGGTGTCCACTGGCAGCCTGGAGACTCAGCTCTCACACAAACCACAGATGGCAAAAGCAGAGGTCTGTGGTGATAGCATTAAACTGGGTAGGGTATGGAACACACTTGTAAAGCACTTGGTGCAGCGAATAGAATCAAAGACGAGTTGTTGCCTCCTTAATTGGTTCCATTTGATTCGTTTAAATCACATCATGGTATGTATTGGGCCAAACTCCCATCTTACCTAGGTAGGCACCATGATTTTTGAGCTCCTCTGGGAATTCCTGGGCGTAAGAAGACTTAGGAGGGACGACCTTTCCCTGACGTGTTTCTTTCAGCACTGCTCCATTCCAGTCATAAGCCCCAACAGCACCAACTAGGATCCCATCCTGTATAAGAAAAGCACGTTTGTTACATCCATCCATCCTTCTTAATTTGCTTAGCAGTTATCAGATTAAAGGGACAGCAGTTTATCAGCCCCCTGTGAATCTTCGTGATGGTACTAGACTCACATGAAGATGCCAACCACCCTAATCATGCTCAGGAGGTAAATCTTGGAGTTCTACACCAACAACACAAACATTGCCTCTGGACCGAAGCACCACTTCTTGTACAAATCTGCTCCTATCTTCATGATATGTTTTATCAGCAGCATGTTGTTTTGTGAATGACTGTTTAGACATTGACATCATGTCTGGGTTTACAGTACAAGTGTCCCAGAGTCACCTCAACAACAGTACAGGACTACATATACAGATGTCCTGTTCAAGAAAAGCCAAAGTTGTGTGTGTCTGCTGAGGGATGGGGACACTTGGATATTTGCAAGACTTTTGAAGGACTTTTTTATGACATTGGAGGAAGCGTTAGCAACAAAACAGATTGGATAGGGTGGTCAGGGGAAGTAGCTGGGCCCAAGAACTACTCTGGACCTAAGAGAGGAAGTGCACGAGTAGATATTGGCAAAAGTGTAAGCCATCATGTTTTCTTAAGCGCAGTGTATCCTTACCTTAGTTTGAACTCGAGCTCATTTTGCTTGATTTTCAAGGAATGCTCAGAAAAATCTTTTTATTTTATCTCTCATCTCTTAATATTTTCTGTACCACAGAAAATTTCTTCAGGTTTTCTGTATATACATATACCTATTAACTTTGTTTGGATCAATAAGTCATGTCAACAAGCTGGGTTAGCCTTTGTGTAAAGTAACAATCGCTGTAATCAAACTAATTACATTCACTTAAAAGAGAGATTGTTAAAGTGATTGTGGCCTTAATTCTATATCAAATATTGGATTAACCACAGTGGTACTGATACATTGAGGACAAGAATTTCAAGTATTTTACAATCTTCAAGTTCATTACCCTGGCACTATTTTATCTTTTACTGTTTCTGGGTCTATTACAGCCCTAAATAATTTCCCACAACCAACCAACCAACCAACAACAACCACAACAAAGCTCCTAAAGCAACCCCCAAATCCGGATCTCATTACTAAAGTTAAAGCAAGTCAATACAAACTATTTATAATCTCCCCTTTACTAAAAGATAAAAACCCTACTTTTATAGAAATTAAGTCATGGAAACACTGTTAGTCAAAAAGTTAAAGTACTTTCATTACTACACAAAGAAATCCAAAATAAGTCAATATGATTATCTGTTATCGGGAGACATTCAACATCTCATAAATTATTGCTGAAAAATCAAATTTTAACAATCCAAATAAACAAGCAAAATTCGTTTCAGACACAGGAAGGAAGGGATCGGAAGGATTTTCCGTATTTTATGGTTCACCGTACCGACATTAAAATTACAGGGTTTCTATGCTTAATGAGCTAAAGGTTTTCTGTCATGTCATTCACAATGTGCCGACAACACATTTTCCACTTTTTAAGCACAGGCAAGACCTCTTGTTATTCCCTTCCTCAAAGACAGGATTTTCTGCACTCACCACTTTTGCCCCATGTCACAGGGGCAGTTTGCCAATTGTTATATGTATTTGTCCAAACGGTCTCCATGGCAAACAAATAAATGTCTAAAACCAGAATGTACTCAAGTTACTCCATGATCCAGCAAGTAAAGTGCTTTGGTAAGAGAGTGAATATTCACTGTGGATTAACCTGGAACTTTGGCATCAGCTGTCAACTAAATTACCATCATCAGCTAAAGAAGACGTAGCAACTGCATAGAGGGGTTTTTAATCAAACCCACAGATCGGCTTTATACTCTACAGTACTAATTAGGTTTTATTGACTAGTACTGCATACTTTACTATTTACTCTCAATTTTGCAGCATTTTTCTTTTGATTTGGAACAATATTGTTCGTTCTTGCTTCATTTTTTTGCCATGGAGTGTAAGGTACATAAAAAGCGACCACTAACCAGGACTCTTTCGTTTAACCTTAATTTTTGAAGCTTAGACAATAATAGTGTCTAGTAACTACTTGCTGTGACAGGGTTTTCACACTCACTTGCACACATAGAAAAGAATAATTTAGTGTAAAACATTATTGTGCCACAAATTTATGATGTGTTACAGTTAAAACCAGAAACTTTGCAAAATAAATCAAGTAATTACTGACTTTACAATATCTTCGCAAACACAGATCATTAGCGACTGTATAAATAATTTTAAAGATCTGTAATTGAAAATTAATTGTTAAGTCAATAATTCATGTAAATATTGACTTTGCAATAACTTTGCAAACACAGATCATTAAAATTATTTAGACAGTAGTTAGAGGAGCGTTGTTTGCAGATGGAAGATAAGTTGACATGATGACATATACAGCGTTCAGAGTTGGCAAACATTCCATTCAACTAAACCATCTGGTCTTTTAGGTCTGTTTTCTCCCCTGAATCTTCGACATTCTTTCCAATAACATATCCTACTCTCAACACATAGGTTTTTCAAGCATTCCTAGAATCTGACCTTGAGAACCAAGCCCCTGAATTCTAACATTTAACTGTAACCTACCTACAGTTAAATGTACAGTCAAATATTACCACTGTAAACAACTGAAGTAAGGCTTCCATCTGGCATCTATCTAATATGTTTCCTTGGGGAAAAGGAAGTGTCCTCTGCATCATTGTATTGCCCAACTGGAAAAAAAACCTGTCTTCCTCCTTGATTTAGGATAATCTAAACGTCGGGGGCCCCACAGCTGGAACTCCCAAAGGCTGCGCTCATGCACTAAATGACAGGTTGTGGGGGAGCTGTTGTGATGCAATAGAAATTTAGACAACGTGTGTTCTTCTGTGATGGCAAAAGTCAGACTCACCTCAACGTTGTGTGCAGAAAATCCAGCCTGAGACATCTGGAGGCCAAACGCTGTCCCATTCGTACTAGTGCCTATGTAAACACATAAGTCTTAGAGTTATGATCCTCCATAACAGCAGCAGTAGCAGCAGCAGCAGAGAAGCTCCATCAGACGACTTGACTGGAATAAAACAATGTCGATAAAAGAAGGCCAAACCTTCTAAACTGAAGATGCGCTCTCCAAGTGCATCTACAATGTCCTTGAGTGCTGCCTCGTCTGTCACATTAAAGAAATGTTTATCATCGGGGTCACTGGCGATGTATTTGATTTCATTAAGGAAGGCCTCGGGGTTAATGCCTCTACGGTTATAGTAGCCCAGCACCTACATGGACACAAATACAACATGATTTTTATGACTAACCATTATAATTTACTGTTATTTTTAAACCAATCAACTTTGCCACTAAAGGAAACAAAGTTCCAAGCCAGCAGGGGCACAAATCGGACATGGACTCTGCAGGATTTCATTAACACCTACTGTCCAAAACATGAGATAATACTTGGAGCATTCACAAGAGCACTTAAGAGCTTCTGGCTCTTGGTAAATACAGTCCTAAAGCCTAGTTTTAACTAAAAACCATGAGGTCATGGCATCATCATTTTTATGGTGTATTAATGCAACAGAGTAAATTTACTAGACATCAGTAACCAGATGAAAACCCTGGAAAAGTCAAACTACTGCACGCAGACTCACAGCGATAGCATAACGGGTGATTTCATCTTTCTCACTGTCTTCAATGGCCTGCTGGAGGTCTGGACTGTCATGTGATTCTCCGTCTGTTATCACAATCATCACCTTCTTGGCACCACGACGGCCACCCTGTTTAAAAGCTTCTGAGCTATAAGAACAAGTTTAATATAATGAGTGTGAGAAGAATCTTAGGACGAGGGTAAATAATTGAATTGTATCTTACCGTGCCACATTGATTCCCAGAGCTGTGTTGGTCTCCTCACCACCACGCTGGTTGATGCTACGCGCTCTCTTTACCACTTCCTCAACCGACTTGTAGTCACTGAGCTTAAATTCATGCACCACCTTCTCCCCATATTGAACCACACCAACCTATTCAAGCACAATAAAAGTAAATGTGGAACGTTGTACAAAAAGAAGGCCTTAGTGTGTCTGTTTTCATACCTTTTCATACAACAACAACTACAGTTACTTTGTTTCTAGTTGGGAATTGGTTGAAAAAAAGAAATGGGAGTTGATTTGTTAATTATTCCTGGAGTATCTTGGCTCAAACTTTTAGGAAAGGAAAAGTATACTTATGTGGTGGGTGATGCTGCCCTCTCTTCACATGTTCTCACTTTTTTATGTAGTGGTACAGGTAAGTGTAAAGAAACTGCAAGTAAATGCTCTAATATTTACTTTTTGTTTAGGCAAAAATTAAAAATAAACCAAAGTCGACAAAATCAGAAAGAGGGGAAAAAAGAAAGTAGAAAACCAACTGACTCCATGTGCGTCAGGAGGGTATTCTCATGGAACTATGGTTTCCTCTTTCACAATATTGTACATTCACGTTTAATTAAAATTTAATAAGAGACTAAATATCTGAACATGTGGATGTTTGTAGATGTTAAGATAAAAAACATGTGCAACAAAGAGCTGCAGGCCAACCTGTATTATTTCATAGTGGTTTTATAGGTTTCATAGGGCAAACCACCCAACCATGCAGTCAATTAATCATCACAGAGGATAACAGTGGTTAAAAAATACAACTGCTCTAAGAGAACTGGCAGCCACTCCTTTGCATGCAACAAACACACCTGTATTTGGCCTGGTCCAACATAGAACTTCTGAAGGATATTGATGAGAAAAGCCTGTACTTCTGTCCAGGGGTAAATGGAGTTGGAGCCATCCAGGACAATAACTATGTCCATGTAAGTCTCACATCCTGAAAAACAGTTAATGGTATTGCTAAATCCTGAGAATACATAGCAGGTACATGGAAAAAACACATGCATATAAAACTGTAAATAAACCCCTGCTGGGACTAAAAACACTTCATGAATCTTCATTCAAGTGTAAAGAAACTCTAAGGCCTACTTTGAAAGGCAGGTGCTATGGTTCTGGAGAACTTGAAGCTTGCGTTGACTCTGGAGCAGATGCCTGTACTGTAGTACGAGCTGCCACATTCGTAAGACCAGAGAGGCCCACAGGCCTAAGACAAAAACAAAATTATTTAGAAAAACAATATAAAAAATAGCTTTGTACAGGTGAGAAGGGATGGTATCGTCAAAATATCTAATAATTAAGAAATAAGTGCATCTTTACCACATGCTTTTTTTTATTAATTTCATTCTCACATACTGAATATAACTGCAGCTTTGAAAGGTGAGAATTTATATTTACCACAAAGCTGTTGTCTTTTGGGTTGGATGCCAGTGTCATTCCCAGCCTCATCTTGTCCTTGCGTTCTGATACGTTGGTTAGAGATATCCTTCCTTGAGAGAAAATATATTTTATTCAGATAACATCAGTCACATTTTCAGAAAAATATACGAAAAATATATATAAATGAGAACAAAAAAACAACAACAACACATATCTCTACTTTACAGACCAAACAAAAGTTCTTCCATCTGTGACTTTGGTTTGTTATTGCTGTCTGCACAGCCAACCAGAGTCCTCATCCACAGACCTAAACGTTTACTTGACTGAGTCAACCTCAGTCACAGCACATGTGCTGCCCATATGAAGAAGCATGTGGTGGGGCACACATATGGAAATATATATAAACCATTAAACAATACTAAAACATGGAATGGTTGGTATGGTCTTCACACCTAAATCTTCCACCTTCCAGTAAAGACTTTACTGACCTATGATCTGACGGCCGGACACACACTGAAACCAACCCCGTGTTTTTTTACAAATGTTTTCCACAGAGTTTGTAACAGTTTATATGTTGATACTTTACCTAAATTGAGCTTGGAGCAACTATGTTTATGAGAGTTCAGTGAACACTTATAAACATCTCCTGTCTGGTAGGGTCCATTCATCTCATACGGAGCGCCCACTAATAACCTGAATAAAAGTAAATTACAAAAGTTAGTTTTCATTTTTTTATCTCCAGGGATAACAATCACAATTGTTTGCATTAATCAACCAGACAAAAAGAAAAAGAGTGCATTGTTGTGAGCAAAAATGTATCATAAATAGTTTCTCATAGACACACCCTGCAGTTAAGACAGTGGAACTGGTTCCTTTTATGGTCACAGGGACAATCGAGCTTTTGCTTGGTGACAAAAAAACATTTCAACAATAACAACAACAATTGTTTGTTTTGTCCCCAACATGGGAAGTGTTTATCCTAGCAAAAAACTCAGAATATCAGTGTTTCATTAAAATTCCTCTCGCAAATATTTCCTTGCGATACACGAAAACATCCAGTAACAGTGTTTAACCAAGCTACATTTTTCCACCCAACACCTCACCCTGATTTTGACATTTTGATAGGGGGGTTGATTAAATAACATTAAAGTTTATTTCTAGGGGGCTGAAACTTCCATTTTACCCACCTCCAGGTAACATTTCCTTGAAACAGGCAGGCATTCTTTTACATATTATATATACTTTATATATATGGACACATATTACATAGTAGTAGTAAGTGTCCTATGGAGGGTCAGTGTGGTGTTCTACATGTCACTGAAAGATTTAGATGTCGGAGCTGATGCAGTTGTTTGGTGCATTAACTTTGGAAATGATCCTTTCAAAGGTTTTGAAGGAGCTGTAATTCATATGAACGTCTGATGGACCAAACTACCCGACCTCTTAACACCTCTTTAAAAATAAACTTAAGATGTAACACAAGTACTGTGTATTTTCCAAGGTTAACTACTAAGTCACCTATATGCACCTTTTTTCTATTCTCTGGAAATAGACTTTAACCTATTTGGCAGGAAACACAATACTTCCAGGCTTTTCTCTGGCACTTGTTATTTATACTATTTTTGACGGACACGTCACAGTAGAAGTGCAGGTGTGAATCATAAAACGGAGAGCAGCTGAATCTTAACTCTATCAGTTCCTGGGTCCTGGTTTCGTGCCTGGATCACTATCACACTGGCATGTCTCTATTTAGAACACTTGGATTGAAACACAGACAATATAATCAGCAACATGTGTGTCTGTTTGTTTCTGTTTTTTGTTTTTTTTTTCTCTGTGACAAAGAAATCAAATGGGATAAAACCCAATTTCTAAATGGAGTTCACTGAAGAACTCGAGCCTGTTAGTTGTTTGCGTTTACTTAGTTACTAAAGCTTCTATTCAAGTACAAAAATTGACAAAAGCATCAGTATGACCGTTCCATTAAATGTCTGTGTCCAAGTGAAATTCACAGCAGGCGGTAAACAGAAGAGCCACCCACCGTTCACTGAAATCACAAAGGAAAGACACCTGACACCACATGATTGAAAAAACAGATTGCGTTGACCTACCACTACACAGACATTTAGGTCAAAAGGTAACAAATAGTGGAAGATGGAGTTGTCATTGAAGAAGAGTGTAAAGTGAGGTAAAAGGTTTCACATTTCCTTAAAAATACTCATTCAGAGTTATAAATCAACAGCTTTTCCAGACATTTAGGCTATATTCAGACACAACCAGGAGTAATAGGGTTGTTTGAACTCAAAAAAGAACTGATAAGAGGTTACTTTAGGTGAGGCAGGAGGGGATTGTGGGTGACAGTGATCTGTACTTGTACTGATCTAAAAAGGAACATCTGTTAGGTTTGTACGCCATTTACTTTTCAAATATTTAATGACATTAAACTATCATACATCTTAATCTACGGTAATAAGGCTGTCTCGCAGCCTAATTATTTAAGCATTAGAAACAACATGTGATGAATTGTGCTGTGTCTGTCCTTCACTGAGCAACAGTAATGACTTGACATATTTCAGCAGCAACATGTGTTCAATGTGTTTAAACACATTCTCATGTCACATCAAAGTGAAGCCCCATTGTTACTGCTCCTAAAGCCAGTGTTCAAAGTCTCACAGACTTTGGAAGTCATTTTGACCACATTGGCCTCAGCAGAATACGTACTTTTCTTAAATACTGTATATGGAAACAGATTTTCATTAACTCAGTATAAGTTCATGTCAGGATGCAGATAAGAAAACAGTGGCAGAACTCCATTGTAGCTCGTTGTAGTCTTCCATAGTTTAGATTGGGCCAAATCTAAGTAATGCTATAAAATAACTGCATATGTCGATCACATTACAAAAACAAGTCTTTTTTGTCGTCATAGTGGTGAAACAGAGGAACCACATCCTTGTTTAACATCATGATAATTCAACCCATTCTATCATCCATCAGGAAGTATTAAAATAATGAATGGGTTTGTTGTTTGGCGCTTATTATAAAATAATATAAAATGTTCTTATTTCAGATAAGGTAATAAATAATTCAACATTACATTTTTGGTGCACTTAAAACACTGCTTTAATATGAGTTTCACCACATATCTGTAAAGGCCCTGAACAAAAAAAAAGATGAAAATATAACACACCTGACCAGTGTATTTAGCCTGTACAACTAAACATTTTAGGCTCTTAAGGTTGAAATTTCCATCTGGACATTTGCTTCAGATGTTGACAGTGATAGCTATTACACCTGTTAAACATTTGCATGTGTTTATTGCTCTCCTATGTGTATGGTCGTCTTGGAAGAAATGATGCTACACACAACAAAACCAAATCGTTTTCAGCTATTTTTGTCATTATCATATTTTCATTACCAAAGCTACATAACTCACCTACACATTTCCAGATGCGCTCAAACCCCTCTAATTTGTGGCACAATGAATACTATGAAGATTAAAAATCTAAAATGTTTGCATTTTGTCTCTGGATGATTTATGTTTTCTCTTTCATCGTCTGACAAGCCTGTGGGTAACCTGTGGTCAGGTTGACAAACAAAAAGCACCATGTTAGGGCATTGAAAATATGAAATGAGAAGTTTTAGACCTGTTACAGTCTCTCCACAAACCATCCCCAAATGTCACTGTAACACCACAATAATTCACAACCAATCATCTGCTGTTTTGGGTCACACTGGTCTTTAACTGTGGTCTGCTGGTTGGCAGAGGTCTCCCCAAGTCCAACCACTCACACTTTCTACAGCTAGTGTGAAGTATGTTTCCATTGCACATGAGCAATGCTATGTACAAAACAAGGGAGAATAAAGTTTCTTTTTGTCAGAACATAACTTTTAGGAGGGCAGGATAAGCATGTAGTCTGAAAAACCATTTCACTTGTTTTAATTAGTAAACGGAATGTCCTTAAAAAAACTGGTGCTATTTATGACCATTAAAACAAAGTTACAGGACATTTTTAGAAATGTCTTTATTATGTATGGTTCTACATTTTACAGCATTTCCTGGTTGTTGAAAGCCTGGCTCTGTTGTGTGTTCCACAACTGGCACATGTGAAAACACAGGAGGCCCTGTATCTTGAACTTAACTTGTTTGATCATGGCCGTGGGGCCATAAAGTAAAGAAGTCAGGGGCCACATAAAACCTGCCAGAGTGTCACACTGTGTCCCGGGGCCACACTGTGGACCTGACTGGTCTGAATAAAGAGAGCCCTATTTCAGAAGAGTGTTGAAAAGCCATTCAGACTCCCCGCTGTTCTTTGTGGACAGCACCTCGTAGCTGAGGTGAAGAGTGAAGGTCAGGTCTCCTGTGATGAGACCTGGTTGAACTGAAGAAAAGTAAACAATGAAGGTCTGAATGTGGGAGTACCGTGTAAGCATGTGTATACTATCAAGAGACAAAGTATTTGCTGACTGAAAGTGATGTGGCCTTTCTTCACCTCTCCACTCACTGTCTGCTTGGCTCCCACTGAGTATGAAGAGCCCCATCATTTTGTCTGGACACCTGGGGAAGTTTCCCTGTTGACACCTTCACCTGGTCTCAACTTAGTGAGACATAACCTCTCAACAAACCTGTCACAAAGGTCTTAAAGTGCTAATCCCCAGATATTTCTCAAACTTTTGATTGAACAGTAATGAAAAAGGTGCAGAAAAAAGTAATAATTTCCTGAAGGATTAATAAAGTTCTATCTGAAAGCAGCAATTGCAAACTTCAATTTATTGCATTTTAAATATCAAAAACCATTCTCCCTCAGAGAAACTCTGTGGAATTAGCTGTATGTCTGTCTTACATCAGGAACGTGTGGGTCATAAAGTACATTTTTTTTTCAGTGCAATTCTTTTTCCAGCTGTGGTCCTGTTACAGTCCAAACTCCGAGCTGAGGGTTTTCAAATCCAACGATTCTGGAAAAGTTGACAAAGCAGCATTTTGGCAAAGGCTGATGGCGTCACTAACCCTTTAAATAGGCAGAAAGGGCGCAGTTTAGATAAAATAATGTAAAGACGGTGGTCTAAAAATGATTCGCAATTCATACATCGCTTATAAGGAAACATAAGTGTGTGCAGTGGTTCCCCTCCGTTTTTCCATTGTGCTCCTCAATTCTCTAAACCCAGTCTTGAGCCTTGTTCACTTTGTGTGTGAGCATCATTCACACTGTATCCAGTGATTACGACTGGAGTCACAGGTCATCAGACAACCACCAAACAGTCAGCAAATTTGTCTCTTTGAAGCCCCGACACTTGGTGTGCACATGTCCTGCTGCAGAGACGCAGTCCGTCACTTCAAAGATGGATTTGTTTATTGTCTTGAAAAGGAAAAACAGCAAATGCTGCTACAATTTGCAGAAAAAAAGTAATTCATCAGCACATTCAGATTTCCCATCATCACCCTGACATGTGTTCAGTTTTACTGCTTTGTCTGTCTAGAGGTTGCAGATGGGGCCAAATCAATCCCAGATAGAGGATATTATAGGGGATCACAGACTGTAGATCAGATTTATAAACTTTAAGGAAACTTGTTATGTCTTAAAACAAAAAAATAAAATGACCTCACTATATTAGCTCTGGGTAGTCCAGTCCAGTTTTCTTAACCAAGTCTAAATGCATCCTTAATAACACTCTTAAGGGCAGACAGATGGAGCATTTGTGTGAACTAAACTAAAATATATAAAAAATAAAATACTTGTAGCCTTTACTGTGCCATTTATGTCATAGCACCTACCCTGATAGACATAACTTCCTATTGGCTCATCGCCCACAGCATAGGCACATAATATGGTGCAGTGTGATTTGTATGGCAGTCATGGAGACTGTTGCCCCGCCGACCCGGTGACAGATAAGCTGATAAAGATGAATGAATGAATTGATCGATATAATAATTAAGACATAGGTTGTATCTTTCCTCACCCATGACTCCTGAAACTCCAGATCATCTGAGACCTACATAGAATAAGTTGTGCAGAGTAGATGCTTTATTCGTGATGATCATCTGCATTTTTTTTCCTTTAGATTTTACTGTAACCAAGTCCTCAAAATTTGTGCAATAGTTTTAATTGCAAAAATAAATCTAAAATATGTCTGGATTTTTTAAGTCAATTCTCTCTCAAAATTAATTTACTTTTGTACATTGCTTTAAACTAGTCTTAATGACTAAGTGAATAAATTACCATCATGCTTATTATGGCAGAGCAGAGATAATTTCTTATCTTTGTTTCATTAAACAGAATAAAAGTGTGGTTTATCACAATCACTTTAAAAGACAATCTTAATTTCCCTTTTTCTTCTATAACATAATTGATCAACTGTATCATGTGTTACACCTTAAACTGCCTGGGACTGTTAATATTTGGAATTTTAATATTGAAGTCTTATCTTTTAAACTAAAATATGCTTTTACATTCCTTGGTACAGCTGCAACGTGTCAAACTGTATTGTACACACACTCCCACAAACCTATTGAAATACACAGACAGTGTTGTGTGAGTCTGTATACACAGATGTGTGTCGGTCCACCCACTGAAATGTACTTATCAGTTTAGAAGACAGACACATACCAATGGTGGGTGGAGTTACTTCACTGAAGTGCAGTGATACCAATGATGAAGTTAATATATTGATGGGCATCCTTTATGGATAAGTTTACATGACGTGGGAATGGATGGTTCTTTACAGCTTATAGGGATTTTATTAACACAGTCATTGCTGTTCAAGTCTTCTTTTTAAATTATTTTTCTTCAAACCTCCTGAGCTCAGTTTGATGGATGATTCTCTAGTGACCTACACACCTGGTGGTCTAGAAGAGATATTTGCCACATTCGGACAAACTCTCATGGTTTTATCTCAACACTCTGAATTTGACCATTTATAGCATAATTACAGTAGAGATAAACACACAACCTTCATGAGTACTTCCATGGTAGCAACATTGAGTGTCAATGACCCACATTCCAGAAACACATTTGTTATCACATTTTTTTACTAACAGAATGAACTGTGCAGATTCTCACCAACATCATTGAGGCAATATTTAGAAAAAAAAAAAGCTGATGACAGGATTAAATATAACCTACCGACTCAACTGTACTATTTTAACAAGACCATTCTTTATGATCACCATCAGCTGTGATCCTGTCAGTAGATCTGACAACCCTTGTCTGCTTCAGACTGATAATTTTGACATACAGTTACTGTCTCAGTCACATGCTTCGTTTTAACGTTTTATACAGGGTGAATAGGCAGATAGTACAGGCAGGATTGAACAACTGGAGAAAGGTATCAGGAGAAGATTGTCAGCTAAGGTGAAAGGAAAGGTTTACCGAACAGTGGTGAGACCAGCCATGATGGATGGATTAGAGAGACTAGGAATAGGTAAAAGAGAGGAGACAGAGCTGGAGGTGGAGGAGTTAAAGATGCTGAGATTCTCTTTAGGAGAGACAAGGATGGACAGGATCAGGAACGAGGTGAATAGAGGGACAACACAGACAGGAAGGTTTGGAGAAAAAGCTAGAGAAGACAGATTGAGATGGTTTGGATACATTGGTAGAAGAATGATCCTAGAGATGGAGCTTCAAGGTAGGAGACAAAGAGGAGATTTGATGGATGCAGTGAGGGAGGACATGAAGGTAGTTGTAGGCGAAAATACAGACGACAGGGTGAGATGGAAATTGTTGACTCGCTGTGGCAACCCCTGAAAAAGGAATAAGCCGAAAGAAAAAGAAGAAAAAGAATAGGAAGATAGATGTGAATGTGTAACCCAGCAACCGTCTCCCGTTCTGTGCGCAACAACAAGAAAGTGTTTACCAGGAGCTTATGAAGAAAGGTTGTCTTTAAAGTTTAAAACACCATCGTGCCGTCGTGTTGGATGGGACGAAAAAATATAGATGTGTAATTGAAATGTACCGAGACAGAGCTAATGGTTTAAACACAGACATGCACGCCACACAGAAGCACAGCTGGAACTCGGCATCATCTGAATACACCGCTCGCAACCAGACATTTTAAAGATGCCAGAATCTAATTTTGGCCGCAACCCACTGCCAGTTGGCGTAATAACAGTGTGCGTCAGGAAACGGATTGTGCTATGAGGTAATATGATGAATGTGAGGTATCCTGCTCAGGACAGAGGTTTCCTCCCCTTAATTTTGCATGCGCAAATTAAGGAGAGGAAACACAGCACAGTACAACAGAGGTACATCAACATCTTTCCTCTGAAAGAGCTGGAAACCGTTTTTCTTTCACTGCCAAGTCAGGCAGTTAGTCAGCACTTGATCATGTCAACATGTGTTTTACAGTTAAGCTAGAGTTGCTCACTCAGGTAACTCCTGGCGATGGAAACCTGATATTATTGGACTATTGAGCTCCAAAGCGCTGAGCGTTTTTTTTTGATTGAAGTCACATAAAATAAGTCAATCTTACCACTTTTCCCCTCCGGCGGCTACATGTTGTTGAACAGTATATCCAAACTGGGCCTGTTTTGGACCTTTGATGATCCTGTGGTTCTTTGTATCGATATTGAAGCAGTCATTGAACCCTGGAAAGAACAGCACAGCAGGATCTTTAGAAAAGATCAACCTTAACACTTTAAAACCATATCAGATCGTATCAAGCTGTAAAAGGACCCTAAAGGACCAACACTGGTCCTCCTTTTGGAAAGACATAATTAACTAAAATAGTACTCCATAAACAATTGCACTTTATCTAACTTCTACGCACAAAGAAGAAACAGTAAGTGGTTTTATTTCTAAGGATCCTCAAGACCAAGTTTCCTCAGTGGGCTTAGACAAAATGATCTGGCCTTTAAATTTCCACAGTACTGTCAGCTGATACAGAGGGGATGTGATTTTCCCCTGGGCAGAAAGAAGAAGTAATACGCCACCATACTTCACCTCTTAAGTCTCCTCTACCACATTTATTCATCCATCTTTCATTTAATCTCCGCTGTTCTCGGTTGCCAGTTGCCTGACAAGTCATAAGCATGTTCAGTTGACAGATTTATATCCTGTCTACAAGAATTAAATGATCATCTTTACACAGAAGCTAGGTGGTCCGTAAATACTAACTTGCAATAAGTTAAGTTATCTATTAAAATGACATTTTGACGCAAAATTGATCATAGATTTATTATTTGTCTTTTCCCATTAAGTTACCATTGCTACATTCTTTTAGGTAATGCCAAATTAACATTAAAGGTTCAACTGCTTCCTCCAAGATACTAATACTTAAATTCCAACTTAATTTCAACAATTCTTTTATTCCAGAAAAAGAAAATTCTATGCACTTTTACAAGTAAAACCCAAGGAACTTGTTCTCATCAGCATTACAGAACAGTAGACTCTAAGGCTGTGTTTTTTAAAATATTTTTCAACATCAATTCTGTTGGTTTGCAACCTTTTTTGGAGACAACTTCAAATACCACTACTATGAGAAGCCTTTAAATCAACTATCAATGTGAATTCAGACATACAATTATATAAAGTTTTGTAGCAGATATCTGTGAACCTTGGCAACATAGATAAATGTACTCTAAGATTGTCATTCATCAAGATTTGTCATTCAACAGTGTTTGTGTTTGTAAATCACACGTTGATTGGCACAACCTGAGATCATTATGAAATTGACCACAAAAATAAACAGTCATCTTTGCTATGTATGCTTGATGTAAATATTGTAGCATTATTTCCACTTAACAGGAAAGCTGTAAACTGTTCCATATAAAACATCACAGAAAAGATTTGAGTCACAGCCTGTTGTATTTGGCTGAACCTGAAAGATAATATGTGGAGAGTAAAGAGTTTTGACCTGCCTCGTTTTAGAGTTTATAATAACTACATGATTTAGGAACTTTTTACAAACCTAGGAGCTCCTTATGGAAGACGATCAGGAGGAGCTTAAAGGACTTTGACTATGATGACTAATCAACAGGCAGTCCAGATCTGTTTCCATGAGCATGTTTGGCCTCTAGGGTTATCAGGTGAGTGTCAATCATACTAGTGTTTCATATAAAGCAGAACAACCATTCACTCCACAGTCAATGAGTGTCTATTGAACTCAATCCGTCGGATTTCACACTTTGAGAGGAGAGGAAACCAGAAACCACTGAACTGATGATGTTCTTGCTGTAAGACAAGCACAATAACCACAACTTTTTACCGCCTGACCTCACGTTGTGATTGCCAATTATAATTTTCTGGTCAGGAAAATACTTGTGGACTTTGTTTCATTTTGTAAATAAAAGTTTAAGCACATAAATAAAGTATTTTATCTATATCTTTTAAGTGTACTTACTCTTCTCAGAATTTGAATATGGAGTACAAAAAGTATAAAACTCTGTATACAAATACAGAATGGAAAGATATAAAATATAACTTAGTAGGTCTTTCTTGCAATTAAATAGATCCTAGAATAGTTTTAATACAACAGTATTTGAATGCCATGATTTTTAATAAACAGTGAAAATAAACAGTTTTACATGTGATCCTAGAAAGGCTTAAGTTGAATAAAGACATTACTGTAGGAATGGCAAAGACAATGGAAACTCTTGGTGCAAAAGCATGGAAATGGAGGTGATCCAGTTTCCATTTCGAGCTACTAATGTGGCATGGCAGCTTAATATTCCTGGTAATATCAGCAGCTTCTAACGCAATTGTGCATTCTTGCTGATTTTCCCGTGCGCTGGCGTCCGTGCCCAGATAAATAAACCTTGGGTCGGTGGTGCTGGTGCGACCCACATTAGCCCGTGGTTGCGATTGGCTCCACACCAAGCTGCAGGAGCTTCACCACAAGAGAACTGACAGAGTGCAGCCATGTGGGTGCATTGTGCAAACTGGTGGCTTGGAAACATCCTTAGACATGACAGAAATGTTTTTATTTAATATTTTCTTACAACTTATGTATCTTAGGTAATTGCAACATGCCATGATTGTAAAAAAAAAAGTTATTTGCATAGTGATAAGATGAAGTCACAGAACTATGTCTGGGTCCAACAAATGGCAGTCTTCATTGGCAGCAGTTTTTAACAAATATCAGCTACAGAGTTACAGAAATGTCTTTAAAAAGGTTTGTCCGCTGATATATCTTGAATTTTCCAACAGAAGTGGTTTTCTTCATAGTTGGCTATGGATAATGACATATTTTTGTTCTTTTTATAACACTAACCCAACGCCAAAGTCAATGCTCAAGAAGCCATGGGGGTCTAAAAACCAGATGTTTCAATGTAAACAACAGCCAACTGCACAGTAAGCACCAATGTGTGTGTCACTCTGGTAAAATATGTTGACATGAACAATTAAAAACCAAATGAGAATATGTTGTCTTTTATTTCATTTGTGCAGATAAAGCAACAATGCCATCACCCTCAAATCCCTTAAAAACAACATTTTTTGAGAGCAGACTTTAAAACTCTGTTTTTCTTAGCACATGGTCCACAAATTAGATACCGGTACATCTTTTGGTTGGAAAGCTCTTTGACAACTTTAAGCTCATAAGGAGGATGAGTAGCATATTTAACACCAATCTAGATTTTAAGGTCATTTCATTAAAAGGAAATGGAGCATACAAACGAAGAGGGCTCCTGAGGACGCATGGAAATTTAACGTAGGTTTTATATGTTTCTTTTACACGCAGGGAACTCCTGCAGTTGTAAATTCAGTTTGACAAGCTGTATGAAAGTCTTCACAGAGTTATCTCGATTCAATCATCTTTTTAAAAGTCTTACCATTTCACTCACAAAGCCTCAAGAGCAGTTAAAAAAATGTAACCTCCCACTGAAGTGCCTGCCAAAACATCTTCCACCCCAGCCAGAATGAAGTCTTCTGCCCACAGACTCCAGCTACAAGGTCAGTGTCTCCCTCAATGTGGCATCAGTCCAAAGTTAAGTTCCAACAAATTCCAAATACAAACCAAATATTTACAAAAGTAATTTCCTTTCCCACACTCCCTAACATTTTACTATTTAATAGACTAAAAAAAGAGAAGATTACAGTTTTGTTTTTTTGTTTATTTCCAATTGATTCCAATGATTTACCCAGACCAAAACAAATATATTTATAACAGGAAACACATTTGAATTCCTGAAAACTAGGGCCACTTTTTATTGTCTGCACTCTTTCTCATCCATTTTTAAATGTGCAACTGTCAAAGTGATTTCACTGGTCATTAGACTCAATCCTGGCTCAGCATCAATTATCCTACTGTCAATTACTCTTATCCTACTGAAACTTGTAGAAGAGAAGGTAACATCAACTTTCATCTAGTTGACAAAACTGCATCCAGTTCTTCACAGAACACCTGTGTTCCAGAGAGTCACAATACCCTTGAAGTTACACATTTAGTTACTATCAAACCAAAAGAGTTCCATATTTAATATTGAGCAATTCACTATTTAGGTTGAAAGACTTACATCGCTTTTTTAAGGTATGAAGTGTGGTTATTTATGACAAATACTCTCACACACAACTACACATAATAACATAGTTGGATAAACACCTTTCACTCACCTAAGAACTGGCTGCAGATCCAGAGAAGGAGGAAACAAGAGTACTCCATATGGTTGCTGCTGGTGGTGTGCGTCTGAGTGAGTGAGTCTGCGTGGACGCTGTGAGTGTGGATGTGTGTAGTGTTGAGGTACAGAGACCCAGTGGCAGGCACAGTTAAAGATCCCACTCTGATTGACCTAAAGTCCAAGTCGGAGTAAAGTGGTGCCTTTATCCTGGAGGAGTAGGAGGAGTCTGCAAGGCAAAGAGGAGGTCCAGTGTGACGGAGTAGACAGAAATGCTCATCTCTCACATTCTCTCATTCAGTTATGGGGTTTAAATACAAGTGGAGCCAATGAAGAAATATTAAAAATAAACCTGAAATTGACTCTCTTCCAACAAGTTGCTTTGCTCATTAAATCAGTCACAGCTTAAATGACAAAAATCAACAGAATGAGAATCAGTGAGTGAAAATACAGGTGGTTCAATCAGAAAGTAAATACATTCCCATCACCATTTGCCACTGACTTCCTGTAGAACTAACACTAGGACGATGTTAAAAAGGCGCTCTGTGTTTTGCCATAATGTCATAATGTGCAGTAGGAATGCTCCTTCCATGGAACAACCACAAACCAACCAATGTCTTAACAGTGGTAACCAAATGTGGGGGTCCCATGTTACCTCATCCCATAGCAGTTGAACCATCCAGTCTTAAACTACAGGATGTATTATGGCCCCAATTACGTAATAGGACAAGAGCTTGTATACTTCAGGTTTCCTGAAATCCATTTGTGGTCGACTGGTTGATTTTCAGTTGACCACCTAGCCCCTGCACGTCATTCAACTAAACATATTTATATTTTACTTGAGGTTATAAAATGATTCTTATATTTTCAATAATTATAGCTTGTACCAGTAAAGGTTGCAGACAGCAATGTACATATATGTACATACAGATATGATCAGTATGTTTTCTTTTTTACTAAGTAGTTCTTGATAGAGTATTGTAATAATGTACAAAAATGTCGTCAGTAAAATTTAACCTTCTAAAACCCCGAGAGTGCCACTCAATTGGCCCTAATATTGTATAGACCTTTAGTTAAAAAGTTTAGTCAAAATAATAAAAAAATGTGGCTGACAATGTTTTGTTAAATGTTAAACAAACTAAAGCAGCTATTCAGTGTATTACGGCACATTCACTTGCAACCCTATTCTATAAACAAATGTCTATTTTTAAGTCTTACATACAAATATATAGTTTTAGTTTCAGCAGACGTCTACTAGTGGTCTCTTTTCTTCTTTTAACATGGAGCAACCACAGACCACACAAAGACAGTGTTTCTGCTTTAATATACACATTAAACCAGCACCTCTATAAAAAGATCACAGACCTGCAAAGACTGTCAGAATATTATTAATTTTTTCATTTAAAATGTGACCTCCGTTTTGGCGGTTGCCACATGAGACACAACCAGTGTCCCACGGACCGATCGAGGACCGGTCTGTGGGTGATTTGGTGTTGTGCCACAGAGAAATATTGTTGCCTTTTGGCCCCCTCCGGCTATTACTTCCACTTGATCCATACCCATATCAACAAAAGAACTGAACAATAGAATGGCTAGGATTCTATCATCAATAATGCAACTATATTTGATTAGGAATTATTTTCTCAGTGAAGACAACAATAAACTCAAAGTGAGTAATTGATACAAGATTCTAACTTTTCATACTGGTCTGGTAGCAGAATGTTATAGGCTGTGTGCACTTGAGAAATCCTTGTTGTGCCCATGCACAGTTAATATAGGTAGGTAGGTATTTTATAGGTAAGAAAATATTTCAGAACACAGGATATTTAATTTTATTGAGGGGTATTTATCTTAACTTAACGACTGGTCCTTGAAAACAGTACGAGACATTTAACCAGTCCGTGGCCCAAAAAGGTTGAGGAGCACTGGTTTAAAACACAATAAAAACGGAATGGCATTCTGAAGCGAAATTGGATTTCCAACATTTTGAGAATTAAGTGTATCTAATAAAATTTACATATCGACTTCCCTAAAAGCTGAAGAACTGACTACTGAGAATACTGAGAATAAACAGATACGGGTCTTCAGCTGTGGCAATGTCCAAAAGTTCTCCATAAACATGTTGCATTATAACCAGAGTTGTTTCATCGGTATTGCGGGCACTTACTCACAGCTCAGGAATCTCCACTGTCATCTTGTAAGACAAATGATAGATCATAGAGAAACCTACAATTAAGATTAAGGTCTGCTGCTCTGAATGAAGGCAGTGTGCCAGTGCAGTTTAGGAGCTGTCCTCTTCTCGTTCATGTTTCTCGACCAGTGCTTCGCTTCTAACCAAAATTGGACTGTAGATGTCTAGCTCACTCTCCAAGAAGAAGCAGCGTCCCAGAGGAAGACTAAACTGTGTTAAGAATTAGGTTTTGAAATCCTAATCCTTTCCCTTCTACCAGGTCATATAAGCCATACAGAGCCCCACTGTGAAGCACAGCCTGAAATCAATACTGAACAGGAGCTGCACATTCATCACCTTTTCAGGGCCTTCACCAACACTCAACCACAACTGCAAGCAATTACCTCAATCACCCCAGGATTATCTGTTTGTGTGCAATATACTGCCGTCTCCTTAGGCTACAACAGAGGCCTCTGGCAGCAGGACATGTCCTCAGGGCTCAGGCTTGAAGAAGCAAATAGCAAAACCCCATCAGAATCCAAGTTCTACCACCAACTCACAATCATAATGTTGTCAAGTAGGAGACCTCCAAGGCTTCATGATCCCTGTGCTTTCATTTGACTAATTCTTAACTTCATCGTTCAACAGGCATGGGCGCAATGTAGATAAATCAGGTTTGTTAATAGCCAAACTTTTTTTTTTCTTACCAGATTCTGTTATACTTTCAACAATTTCAAGGTGTTGAGGCAGCTTTTCCAGGGACACAAATCCCCTAAACAGAAAACATGAAATGTGAGTGGCTTTTCAGCAGCATTACATTATTATTGATGATGGAAAAAAGGGGAAATGAAAATTGCTTGTTAAAAACATTACAAGTGCAAAAAATGTAAGTGATGATTAATTTCTACATAGGTGTTTACTAAAACAGAAGACATCAAAATCAGACATGTTACTTAAATAAAATACTTGTACGCAGAAACTGTGTCAAAACAGTGGCTCAACGCCCTTTCATGCCCTCTTTTTACCACAAACAGACATACAAAATTTAACCACTGATGTCAAGGAACATCCCTTCAGACCTAATTATAGTACTCTTCCCAACCCTGTTATGAGGTAGATCTGAAGAAAACACGCACAAAGCCTTCTCAGTTCTCTCTCAACTATTCTTCTCTTTAGTATTGTTCTCTCTCAAAGGTTTCTCTCAAGAGCACATGGGTTCCTAAGCTACAAAACAATATAAGGGAGTGTTCTGCCTTTCCTTCAAAATACTGAACCAACTGGGAAGTTATACAGCACAGTACCTAACATCTGTTTGGAAGCCTCCATTCTCATTGTACACTATACCATCTCTTGTTCTCTGTCAATGTTCGAAATCAGCCACTTCATGGAAAAAAGTTCTACAAACACAAACAGAAGTATATTACCCATGGAGATGCTTCTTTCCAGAACTTACAGCCAAGTGAGTCAGGGGCAGGATGAAACCAAGCAAGGTTTACAGCTAAAGAACACATCCAAAGGCCTCAAAGGAGCTTTAGAAACACAGTACTGTTCCAGTAGTTCATTTTTGGACCTGTAGCTTCTGCTGCGAAGACGGCAGGGAGCATTCATAGTTCCAGAGAGTTCCCCTGGATAAAGCATTAACCTGAAGAAAGTTCTGGGAGATCATGTGCAGAAACTCAAGAATTGTGTGGTGGGCATGAACCAAACCTGACAACCAAATATATTCTCCCCAAAAAAACGTTCCAAATGGAAATATCTTAACCATCAGCTTCAATTAGCTCCAATTTAAAGGAACTTCTCTTCCTCTTTTCATTTAGGCTGGTCCCCTCTTTTTTCATTGGTTGCCACAGCGAGTCAACAATTTAATTATGTTTTCTCGCATCTTTAATTTGGCCAAAGTTTTACGCCGGATGCCCTCACCATTTATACGGGCTCTGGACTGGCACTTGAAAAAACACAGCGGCTTATTTAAAAATGAACTTTGCTGTACATTGCTAACTTTGCTGATATACATAAGAAGATTAGAAAACACATAGTATATTAGGGTTACACTATTAGGTGTACATATATGAACACATTTGTACTGTGTATGTATATATCTCTAAGACCTAAACAAGGACCATTCGCTAACCACTGTGACACACGACGGGTTCCGTATATTGTTATAACAATAAAAGTATCAGAGTATTATCTAATACTGATTCGATCCCTATTATTGAATTTTAGACTGATACTCCAGGCCAGTGGAAATTTAGGCAAAGGACTGAAGCGGGATAGGACATGTGATCTTGACAGACATGTGTTTGTTTGACCAACAGTCTTGATCATTTTGGAATGAAAAGAGATGGTCAACCAGTCTTGAGGCAATACAAATCAAAGCTGGGCCAGTGGATGTGGATCTGGAGAACTTGAGTGACAGGACCCAGCCAAAGAGGAATTTAGTGGTTTTTAGGCCACCATGTGAATCTGCACAGAATTCTGACTTCTGTTTTTTTCTTTGAGGTTGCAATGTATAAAGAAGACTTTCCCCTTGTATCTCCTGAGGAGACAGACAAAACTACTCTATGGTTGGAAATGTTTGTGTTTACATCACAGATAAGCAGGCCTATACTGTGAGGGAGACATCCTAACTCCTCTACTTCCACCCTTCCACGCCAATTCTACACAGTTTGTTCCATGTAGTTTCCTAACGTTGATCTTTGTTTGTTGCGTGACTGTTTTCCAAAGATGGAATTTAGAATAAACAGTCTATCAGAGATGTAAACTCAACCTGAGATGCAGGGTTTGGACTTTAAACACTGTCCCTCTGTGAATGACTCATGTGGAAATGCACACACATCCCACATATCATTACGCATACATCACTGTGACATCGTTGATACATTATCATTTGTATGCTGGGCCTTTCACTTGAAACAGGCAGCGTTGGGTAATATTATCCAACATAACTGAAGAAGATTGTTTGTGTTTATTCTACAAAACTCCAGGGAGGTGGGGCAGGAAAATTCCCTGTAACAAACAACTGAATGTTCAGGGTTATTTTTGCTGGAATCTTTCTTGGTCATCTCCAAGCTTATGTGGGGTTAACTAAACTTTAGATAATCACATGAAAGGTGCATATGTGTTCTGCTTTATTTGCAACAAAAATATACTGAAGATTCAAAGAACAACCCAACGTTGTTGGATATCAAGTATCTTTAAGTGTTTATGTGATATTAAATGACACAAAGGACAATCAGAATCTTCTTCTTTCTTCTTGTCCTTTCGGTCTGTCCCTTTTTCATTGGTTGCCACAGTGAGTCAATAATTTCCATCTGTCCAACTCCACCTACCTCCATCTCCTTCCTCACTGCATCCATCAATCCCCTCTTTGTCTCTTACCTGGTAGCTCCATCTCTAGGATCATTCTTCTACCAATGTATTCACTGTCCCTCCTCTGAACATGTCCAAACCATCTCAAACTGTCTTCTCTAGCTCTTTCTCCAAACCTTCCTGTCTGTGTTGTCCCTCTGTTGTCACTTCATTCCTGATCCTGTCCATCCTAGTAACCCCTAGTAAAAAAAAAGAACCTCAGCAGAGAACCTCACCATAAATTATTAAGTAGACCTAAAAATATCATTAAGTGAATACCAGAGGAAAATTTCAACGTATAGTAAAGTAGTATATGAAAGAGACGCATTCAGAGAATGAGGAAAAGTGAATGTTTCTGTCTGAGTTTGTGTGAGTCATTCTAACTTTTCCAGATTTCTGGCAGGGCTTTGTGCAGGTCACATTGTGCCAGTAGCAATAGAGGGAAATAGACTAATGTGGAAAAACTGAATTATGAGCCTTTTTTGTTGTTATTATATTTGTCCAGATTAATGTAGATTAAGTGGAAGCAGACTTTTAAATGGACAAGAAATTAAAGAAAGAGCGGTCTATTAATAATTTTCCATGACTGTAGATGGGTTGTTTGGTTAATGTGAGTAGTGTTAGTGGACTAGTAGGTAATCATCAGTTACAGAGGCCAAGAAACACAAAATAAACCAGAGTCAGTGATATTTGTCCTACGTTCTCATTACCATAAAAATTCACTTTTGTTTTTTTTTCAATAGTCACAGTTCTTTATTTCTGCTGCCTGTGAATCAGCATTCACTAATCAAATGACTCAGCAGTATACATTGATTTTTATTTTTTTTTTTTGGCTGTACTTTTCAGTATCTGTATTATTCACACCCATTATCTTTACTTCCAGATAAAAAAAAAATCTAAAATCCACTCTGATCTTTACAACATTTTTTTCTTCTTGTGGAAACAAAGGGTGAAGGCCAGGTGTGAGGCTGGAATCTTGGTTCCTCATGATCACAGATAACATGGATATGGTTGAACAAATATCATGGGCTCATGATAACATACAAAGGCAGGTGTTGGTAGGTGTTGCCGACAGTGGATCACAACTGATTTTTTACCAACGGGCAATGAAGTTCTGCTGAAAAATATTTGGCTTCACCCTTTTCCAGGGATTACCCTAGTGACTCAACGTTTTCCATCTCCCCCCTGTCCTCTGTATCTTCTACTCTGACTCCAACTACCTCCATGTCCTCCCTCACTGCATCCATCAATCTTCTCCTTGTCTCCTACCTGGTAGCTCCATCTCTAGGATCATTCTTCTACCAATATATCCACTGTCCCTCCTCTGAACATGTCCAAACCATCTCAATCTGTCTTCCCCAGCTTTTTCCCTTTGTCCCTCTAAACACCTCATTCTCGATCCTGTCCATCCTTGTCTTTGAAATTTTTTGTTGTTGTTGCTATTTGTGTTTTTATCTTCTACTTTTCCTTTTGCTTGTGCCTTTTTTTTCGTGAGTTTCCAAAGCGAGTCAACAATTCCATCCATCTCCCCCTGTCCTCTGTATTTTTTACTCTGACTCCAACTACCTCTATGTCCTCCCTCACTGCGTCCATCAATCTCCTCTTTGTCTCCTACCTGGTAGCTCCATCTCCAACTCTATTCTTCTACCAATGTATCCACTGTCCCTCCTCTGAACATGTCCAAATTACCGCTGCTCATTCCAAAATGTACTTTATTAAACATGCTTACTACTTAGGAATACTTAATTAAAGTAATCGAGTGAATTTAATGTGCAGTGCTTTTAATAAACAGTATTTAAAATGATTAAACAGTTTACACAAAACACAGTTCATGTAATGGGATCAAGTAATCACACATACCAGAATAGCAGTATTTTATTGGAAAAGTTGACAATTAACCAGTGGAGACCTACTGTGTGTTGTTTGTGTAGTATCTCAAAATTTTTGAAAAAATAATATCTTTATTTAGGTATTTTTTCTCAGGTCCCTTAACTCATTTCACAGTGAAAGTCGAATCATTCCGTCTTCACTCACATTCTGTTGCCATATTTTTACTGCGTTACCTCAGTATTCGCCACATTTTTCATCCGGTGTCGTCCAGGATTTCTGCGTCTCTCGTGTGCCTTTATTCCACATCCCTGCACACTCAATGAGTGGATGTCTCTCGAACTGTGGGTTTCCACTAACACCTCACTTATCTGTTTAATCTGCCCTAGCTGAAACAGTGGAGAGTGATGGAGGAGGCAAGACTGAACCTCAGACACGGACTGATTCACTTGGACCTCCAGATGAAGCCAACGAGATCTCAGGAGGTAGGGAGAACCTCCACAAACACTGTATCCAGGGGAGCGGAGCTTACAGAGAACCTGACCTCACATGCACTTGTAAAAGAAAAGAAGTCACACTGAGCATAAGGAGTCCTCCTGTCTATCACCATAGAGATGTTTGGAGGAAGGAAAAAACAGCTGTCGCTGGTGTCTCCTCCACATCAGCTTCCTGTATCAGGAAGGCAGTGACTAGTGACCAGGGTCATCACGATTGCAGGGCCTCAGGGAGAGATGCCCATAAAGTAACTTTGTTCACCTTTTACGATTCTTTTACCTCCTTTTGTTCCCTTTAGTCGTTGTATCTTAAAAACCTTTGTAAAGATACCCAAGGCTAGGCACTAGTCAACACCAACAGTGAGGCTGCAATCGATAAAAAACGAATATTTTTTTTGTGTGGTAACACAGTCATGAGAGAAAGACGGCCGTGCACACTAACTGAACCCTTGCGTTAAAAAGGAGCGATGATTGGTTGACATAGGTTAACATTTTAGGCTAAGCCAATCAGAAATAGACCTGGGCGGGTCATCTTGTCTTATAGGAAAATAAACAGTCTCACACACACACACAGGCGACACGATACAGCAGCACACACCCACAAGCAAGACGACGACAAGTGGCAAGTTGAGGTTACAATAAAGATGCCTGTCAAAATGTCTTAACATCTATTTTGTTTTTATTGTAACAGTACATTTCATTATGATAGTTGATACAGAACACAACACTAAACTTTTTTAATGTGTTTTTAAAGTAAAGTAAAGTAACTATTTTAAGTTACTTTCATAATTTTGTAACTATTAACGTATCTAGTTACTTTTTCAGAGCAGTAACTAGTAAAGTAATACATTACTTTTTTTTTTTACTTTCCCAACACTGCCGGTGATCTAGACCAGATTCTAAACTAGTTTAATCATAGAGATGACAATGTTACAGAAAGATGTAATCCTCAGTCCAGCTATGATTCTGCTTAAATTGTAATAAAAATAAGTGTTTTTTAGATTAAAACTTTTACGGCAACAGCAAGAGTAGCAAAGACGTGGCAAAATCCTCTTCTCCTTTCAACAGCGACTCAACATTTTCCATCTC